>LWCA01000079.1:0-58243 GCA_001642005.1 Intoshia linei | reverse complement strand
TACCACATCCACCGTATTCACCAGACTTAGCACCATCTGATTATTACCTATTTATTGCTATGAGTAACCATTGCTATGAGTAACCATTACTATGATAAAAAATACATTTCAAATGAAGGGTTAAAATTGGACATAGAAAAGTTTTTGTCCAATAAAGTAGCGATTTTTTATGCTAATAGTATAAATAGACTACCGGAACGTTGGAAAAAGACTGGAAAGCAATGTTGAATATTTTATAATATAACTTTATTTTTAATGTAATCAAATAAACTTTTTAATTTTGTTAAAAAAACGACATTACTTATGAAACGACCTAATAAGATCTGAGTTTGAGAGGTTGAAATTAAGTTTGCGAAAACCCCCGGAAAAAACTGTAATTAAAATGTACACTTTATAAAATTCTAACACGGGTAGTTATTTAAATAAAGCAGAACACACAGACACACACAAACAAAAATCGCGTAGCATATTATATAAGTTATGATTTATGATATTTTCATAAGTAAACCAGCATTTAGTGATTTATATATGCAGCTTATCACTAGATCTCAACATACTAAAATCCGTTGTACTGTATATTAATATAGTTAATAATATAATATGTATATAATTACTACATCATTGTTAGCATATATCGTATTTTTTCTCAGATTGCAAAACGTTGAATCAAAAATCAAGTTTACTTATAACAAAGTCAAGTTGCGAAAAATGTAGTGGATTCTATTTTACAGACAAGTGTTATCGTAAGTGAAATATATTAGAGTTGGCTTATTTACTACAGAACCGTTTAACAATTCAACTGATATTAACTTAGAATGCACTGAAACAACTGTAATTGATAGTTTATCAAAATGCGAAAGATGTATTGATAGAAACGTTTATAAAATTATTGGATTTTATGGTTCAAATTCATGCAAACGTAATTCATTCATATAATAATAATATACATTTTAAATTATTCCAACATAATTCTTTTGATGATAGTTATACAATAAATGTTTAGACACTAGATCAGGGGTGCACAACGTGCTGCTGTGAGAGCGTTGATGTGCAGCGGTAGCCAATTCAACTGATAATAATGGAATATATCATTTTACTTCAAATTGAAAAGTTGAAATCAGATTTTATTCAAGGGCTATTTAAAATATTTTAATCAAAAAGTTACATTCTTGAATTTGCCCCAGTTGTCAAATGTTATTTAAATAATGATTTTAATATGATAGTGAAGGGCACACAAAATCAAGACAGTCACTGCTATCTTTTTTTTATGTAATTATTAATATTGACATGATTATTTTTAATTTTTTTGATGTCTTCCACTCTAAAGTATCATCAAATCGGTTTTTACTGGAACTTTTTTCTGTTGTCTAATTATTATTAATTATTTACCGAAACATTAATGATTAATGTTTTTTCAAATAAATATTGGTAAAAGGGGATTTTTCAAATTTTTTTAAAATTAGATTTTTTCTTTTGGAATCAGATAGAGAAATTATTGATCTAAAAATTTGGTAAAATGGGATTTTTCAGAAAAAAATTGGTAAAAGCGGTTTTTTTTCATTAAGGGTTGTTAAAATTGGGTTTTTTCTTTTGGGATCATATAAAGTAGTTTTTGTTCTAAAAGTTTGGTAAAAATGGATTTTTCTTAAAAATATTGGTTAAGGGAGATTTTTTTCCTCAAGATTTGGTAAAATTTTGGTTTTTTCTTATAAGATTTTACTAAATTAGATGATTGAATGAAATATGCTGAAAATTTTAGATTTGCCTACAATCATCTAAAATTTTTGTATTTACCCCTTATGGGGTGACCAGTCACCCCATAAGAAGCACTGCATTAATCCTAATATTGATATTTATTCCGATTCAGATAAATGACAAATGTGGTATTAATTTATATGAGTGAATTAAGGATTAATTTTAATTGAAAATTATTAATTAAAACTTGCTGATATTAAAATTTAAAGATAACTATTTTATTAGACCTAAACTTTATTTTCAGCGTAAACTTTCTCAATTTATAAGTAAATTTTGTGCGACCGTAGTATCAATGAGAAAATTAGCATTGTGGCTGAATTAGTGGTAAGGTTGTGCACTCCTGCTCTAGATAATGTATACTGATGAAACTATCACTAAGTATTATTATAAGGTTAGTAACCTATGGTAATCATATATCAACGTGATGATATATTAAAAATTAAATTTCACCGGGAATGCGTAGATTTCAGGGGTTGAAATTTTGTATTTATATTAACTGGAATAAGCTCTATCAGAATAATCTTTTTATTTTAATTTTCAGACTGTTAATTATTTCACATTTTTTGTTTTAATAAAATATTTCGGAAAAAAAATATATAAATATTAAAATGCTTTTTTTGACCGTGAAGTCGCTACTTATTCGGATTGAAATTTTTTGTGTGACTTAACAGGATACAACTGTACCATCTGTAAATTTTTTTAAATTCTAGGGCTGTCTTCATAAAAAAAGGTAATTTGTGGTTTTGGCCCTGAAGATATACTTTTTTTAAATTTAAATTTATGATAATATATATGATTTTAAAATCTGTATCAGAGTATATATTTTTTTAAATTCTCAAACTTGGTTGATTTTCAACAAAAAGGACAATTGGGCTTTTTGACCCGTAAGATGTGAGTTTGGAAGGTTGAAATTTATTTTGTTAACACCTCTGGAAAAAACTGTAATTGGAAATGTGGACTTTATAAAATTCTAAGACTGGTAGTTATTCAAATAAACGTATAACACATAGTATAATTAGTTATAGTATGGTTGGTAATAATAAATGTCCATGGCCTAGATTTTAGGCCCTATATCAATGATGGCAAGACTTTTCAGTTGGTGTGTCACTTTTAAATGATAAATAATTATAGCTATGTATACTTTTCTATTATTACACACTATTGAGTTAATTTTTCAAATAAGCTTTTTACCAGCGTGTCAAATATAACACGCGTGTCATATTTTTGGCATCACTGGCCTAGATTCTAAGTATAATTTTTTTATTTTATAACCCCTTTAGTTTAAAAAATTAATTTTATCATACAAATAATTTTTATTTAAAATATGACCACACAAAACAAATCTGTTTTTATTTTACCAGCAATGTACAATAATTTGAAAATTTAATTTATAATTTAACAAAAATGTTGACGTGATTTAAAAATGAAATTGGTATTAAGTTGATCAGCTTATTGAGACGAAAAGATGATGCATTCATCATCCCTTGCAGTTTTTTAGTGTTGGATTGTGTTATTTGAAGTAGTAATAATTATAATTATATTTTTAATATATAGGTATTGATTGTGGGAGTAAATTAAATGCTGATGAATGTGGTCGATGCAACGGTAGATATTTTCAAAGTAATGAATGCAAAAGTAATTTATAAACTTGCTTATTATTTTGAAAATTTTCTACTTTGTACTTTTTAAGTAATAGAGTAATAGTGTAATAGACTATTACACATAATTATTACACATTTTTATCTATATTTTTAAAAACTTTAAATTATTCTACTTCTAAAGATACTTTTTCTCAATTCTTGGGCGTTGATGATTCTGGTATTAAAGGCATTTTTAGATAAATACCTTTACTATAAAAACCAAAAAATCAGATTTTTCTAAAGTATCATATAAAAAAGGTTTCGTACTGAAATACCGTATTCCATTGGTAATTATTCTATTGGTATCAAATGTTGCGAAATTCGATTACATAGAATTTCTTATTAGCTTAAAATCAAATTCACACGATTTACAGCCATCATTACATTACGTTTCAGTGTTTTTAAGGTCCCCATTACGTCAAGTCACAATAACAAATACTAATATAAAAAAATTTCGGAAAAGTATTAGTTACTGTTAATTAATATATATTTTAGCATCACTCTGTGATTTAAACCATCTGACAATACACGAAAATTTATTATGCAATTCATGTGAAAATCGTTTTTGGTCTGCAACGGGTTATCGATGTGACAAAGGTAAATACATTTCATAAGATAATATCATGATTCTATAACATTATACTCTTTAAAATTAATTTTAGTCGACTGTACTGCCAATACATGGACTGAAGACAAAACCAAGCATTGTGGTCACTATTGGAATAAGGATTACGAACTTTGTTTGCGTAATATTTTTAACGTTATTATTATTTTATGATTTATTATTGATTTACTCTAGCAATTGATTGCGACAATTTTAGTCAATTAAATACAAAAGAGAAATGTGAAGCTTGTAATAATCAATATTGGTATCTAAATCAATGCTATAGTATGCAGTATTTTATATTATCACGTGTAATAGTCAGTGACGTGTAATCATCCTCCTACGGGAGGATTCAGTCTTGTCCCCTTGACGTTACCCGGAACTTTTAATATTACATTTAATTTTGTAAATAAATCCAAAGTTAATTTTTTGATTAGAAATAGATTGTTACAAGGATGTTTTGAATACCGCGGTAAAGTGTTTTGGTTGTAGAAAGTTGGGAAATTTTTGGGATGGTAAAAAGTGTGGTAATTTTTAAATTTTTAATAATTTGAGTATTTTGTCATAAATGTATTAATTATACTGATAATACTAAATATATTAGAAACGGTTGATTGTACTAAAGTTTCCAGTGTAGCTGCCGCAGCGGCATGCGAAACACGAAACTATATTGGAGTTGTAGGTAAAAATTGGAGTCATTATTCAATATTATTTGCATTTTAGAAACCTTTGTTTGTGATAATCAAAATGTATATAATAATGAAAAATTATGCAATTCGTGTTATGGTGTAAAATTAGTGAGTAATGTTTTAAAAGGTAATGTTTACTAATCAAAACAATGTAATTGTAATAATGTACTGTTTAATTATTAGACATTATTAAACTTTAATTTATTCAATTTTAATAGCTGTCGAATGTCTAAAAATTAAAGCCACTTCAAACGATTACTTATATTGTAAAGGAATAGCATATGATGATGCCGGGATTAGTACACGTATACTTTAATATTTTTTCGAAGTTGGTGTCTTATTAAGTTTCATGTACAGTGTACGTGAAAATACTTCCATGTTACTGTTATTTTATATCATATGTGTTAGGTTGTGAATTTTAGTAGTTTTTTTGAAAATTTTATGGTGCAGGAACGGATAAAGTGGCGTATGATAATTTTAAGGCAACACTGAAAAAAAATGAATGTGTAGAATTTTTGGCAAAGAGAGATATTTTCTTGTAGAGACATAGTTAATACAAATATAAAAAAAAAATATATATAATTATTTATTTATCTTTTAGCCATCTTAAAAACTACATTGGACTCACAAGCTAAATGTGAAGGTACAATTGGTAAAATTTGGAATTCGGGAAAATGTTTAGGTTCAAAATTATATTGTGTTACATTAACATTGTAAATCTACATTATATATATTATAAAATGCAATTATTACATTTTATATTGCACATTTTATCCTTTGCTCTGAATTTTGGATAGGTATCAACCCTGATAAAATAACACCAATATATTAATGATTGTATAGTATACAATGTATAATGCTTAGATAACACTTTTAACAAATTGTAAACAAATTTTAAATTTATTAATATTTTATTTAGACACAACACAAGTAAATTGCGTTGATTTGGATTTGGATAAAAGCAATTGCAACTCTTGCATGACGGGAAAATTTATTACTCCAGTCTGTTGGTGTAAGTTTAAATATGTATAAATAAATCCAGAATTAAACAAATATTGATAATCTCGCAACCCCTACTGTGGTTTACACTTCATTAACACCACGTTTTGTACCTTTTAAACCAGGGATGGCAAAAATATGACACGCGTGTCACTAGTGACCACCTAATCACTAACACCTAGTGACTAATCCAAAAGTTAAAAAAAAAGATAATATTTCCCATCCTTGAATATTGAAGATTATGATTGGATTCATAATCCATCGGTAGATACAAAAACTATTACATTTAATAGAAGAAAAGGAATTAGCAATGATATCAACTGATCATGGTGTAAGAATTGATTTTAAAGAGTTTTCTATTGAAAACTTTTGGATTTTAATGAAATACGAATATCCTGATATATGTAGCAAAGCGTTATAAATATTATTGTTATTTTCGACTTGATATCTATGTGAAGTAGGAGTTCCACCCTTGATAACAATAAAATATAAAAAAAAAGACAGAATTAAATACATGTATGTTGATGAATAAATGCGAATTTCTGTCTTATATTTGACCTTAAATTCATAAAATTGCCAAAACTCATAAAAACTAAAATTTCAAGCATTAAATTATTATTTTAATCATGTAGACTATACATTAGGGTGGACATAATTTCAATATTTATGAATTTCTGATAGGACAAGATCCAAAACTTTTCGTTTTGATTAGCAGACATAAAATCTAAAATCTTAACAAAATTCAAAAAGTTTATAAGGGTGCTCAAGGGCACAGAATATCAAATTATTATTTAAATATGAATATTAAGAGTATTACTTACTTATATAATCAAATTAATTCTAGAAAAGCCAAATAAGGTTCAATTAATAGTTTTGAATGTAGAATAAAATTTAAATCGTTAAATTTTAATTAATTAACAATGAATTTTAAATAAAATTGTGATAATTTTAATGTGAATTTTTTATACATAATTATTAAATTTAGTCAAAACTCTATTTTCTAAATTTTTGAAGTTTTTGCATGTCGGGACAACGTTATCCATCAATGCAAGAGATCTTTCGCATATCTCATTGGTGAAAAATATATCCATAAACTGTATAGTTTTATTCCAATGTTTCATTAGGCAACAATACGCTTTAGGGTATTTAGGTGATATTACAGGTCCTATAACAGTTCAAGAGGTTCCCCAAAAGCTATTTTTTGATCACGACATGTAAACTAACATTTACTCCATACATATAATATAAAATTACACGCTTCGATCATAATTTCTGTCCTATCCAAATTTAGAATGAAAGCTTTGAGGCAGTAAATGCTTCTAGAATTCCATCTAGCATTCGATATTATGCATGGTTTCTTGAAATTCATTTTTGTATCGAAAGTATATTTTCTAAGTGTTTTATAACAGTTCACCAAATCATATAATTCCTTATAATCATTTCTCCACTTAGAGTATTTTCATATTCAATATCAATTGTCCCAATATAATTGCTGTATAGGGACGAATAATTATCGCGAATCGCGTTAACAAAAGAATAATAAATATTTGAAGATACAGTTCCACATCCAAATATCTGATTTAAAACATGCTTCAAAATCAAATCTAGGATATGAAACCTACAGCCTTCATATTCTATATTACCGTTTAGTCTCTGCATTTGTGCAACAACTCCATTGATGCGTCCGGTATTTGTTGCAGTGGTATCACATATGATGAGTTTAATCATGAATAAAATATTGTATTTTGTAATTACTTTTGGTAATTCAGTAAATATTGTATCACTTTTGGAATTAGTCAGAGTTCGAAGAGCAATCATCTTAGAAAATCCATCCGATGTGAGACACACTGATAAAAACTCCACAATATTATTATCATAACCACGAGCATTTTTTCCGTCAAATTGAATACAGAAATCTTTCTTGAATGTATCAATGTCTATTTTAATTTTATCACTGCAGTCCAATTTTTTCGTTTAATGCATTAATACAGCTTGTTCTTGAACGAACTGCATAATTGATGACAGTTTTTAAAATGATTTGCATTTTCTGTGACGAAGTGTGTGTTTTTATACAAGCCTTTTCAATATCCTGACAATACAGTTTTGATACCTGCCCACCATGATGTGCTTGATTCAAGTTTACATCATTTTGAATTGAATCCACACAATTGTTATCACTAAATACCATTCATTTTAGATTGTTGTATGGCAATATGTCTTTAACTTATTTATAATACGGTTTTTATATTTAATCGGAATGGTACTAGTACTCCACAAATCCATAACCTTCATTACAGTTAAATTAACAACTTCAGAGAACAAATACGTTTTACTGTTATTATTAACATGATAAAAATAACTTTTCAATACATCTCTTATGGTCGGAAAATTATAGCAAGTAAAATCTTTCATAACATACCCAATTAATCATATATTGTATTTTGATCTTGTTGGTAACATTAAATGGTAGATTAATTTTGTTAAGTAAATAAATTAAAATAATTTACTATTTCATTTAATAAACACTATTTAACATCAACCCTGACTCCTAAAATTTGGTATACAGATACGTATGAATGATAAAAATATAATTATTGATTGTTATATTACGATAACATTTTATTATAATCATAAAGTTCATTAAAATCAAAAAAACTCAACTTTTAGTATATTTCCCGCCCTTGAGCACCACTATAACATTATGGTAGACTTGTAAAATTTCCTACAAATGTATATATTAATGAAACAAACAAAATTTTCACTTGTTCCTCCAGAAAATCTGAAAATAATTATTTATTATGAAAAATATGTCCACCCTACTATACATACTAGTGTACATACCTAACATTATTTATCATTTAAAAGAGAAACGCAACTAAAAAAGAAAACAAAAAAATTTTTGACACACCAACAGAAAAATGTTGGCATCAATGCCCTAGATCAATATGTGTATATATATGTATATATTATTGAATTTCAACTGCGAAACTTTTCTAAATTAATATTATCAAATTCAATATATTGTTATTATATAGCATTGAATTGCGAAACGATGGCCGCTTCATTTACTGGCATTAAACTGAAAGATAGTTGTCTTAAATGCCAATCAATGAAAAAAGGATATTATTATGATTCTACCTTCAATGTATGTGTAAAATTACTTTGCAATGATCCAAAAATTTTGAATTCTGAACCTAAATGCAATTCTTGTTCAGGAGTTTACTGGAATGGCACAACTTGCAAAAGTGAATTTATTATGTACCACACGGAAGTGCTGAACCTATCGTAACGAGAAACTCTCTAAAATAAAATTGGGCCCTCATTTTTTCAAATTGAATTCTGAATATGAAAACTATTTAGTGTATTAAATTTAAAATGTCAATTCAACATCCTTGGAGAGGTGGCTAGGAATATATGACACTACTCATCAATTGCGAAATTTTTTGAGATGCAAATTTTTCATTTTCGAGTGACCTTAAGATTGGTAGGTTAGGCTCTGTCACATGGCATACTCAAATCTTATACTACCTTATTAGATAATTTTTCTAATGGCAGTATTAGTTATTTAGTATTTATTTTATTAGTTAAAAAAAAGGAATTTAAAAAATACAAAAATGTAAATATATGTAACTATAATATTATTAACATCCGTACTTGAATAAAATTAATTTTTTTGGTGTCATATTAAAAAGATTTTTTTTGATTCGTTTTTTTAAGCTTTAAATGTTAATGTTTTTGGAAATTGGCATCCATACAGAATTTGAAATTATATCCATTGAATTTTATATAATATTTTTAGCGCTGATTTGTTCATATTCTCCTTTAAATACCATTGAACGATGCTATGCTTGTCAAACAAACAATATCAGACATAGTTTTGTTACCAACGTGGCTCAATGTTGGAGTAACTTATTTTTATATTTTGCTTGTTAACCCTTTCACTGTCTTGAATTTATGTTTTAATTTAAACTTGTATAATTCTTAAATTATTTATGTGAAAATGTATGAAAATAAAATAATAAAGTTTTTCAAAATTATGCTGTGTATAGTCTAGAATTCAATAAACAGTCAAAGGGTTAATGTTCAATTACTATTTTTCTTATATAAGGTTCCATGGATACCAACAATGGAGTCCAGTGGACCTGATTAGATGAGTAAAAAATATCAATTTTGTATCAATAATTAACTGAATTACCACTTTAAAAACATATTTCGGGTAAATTTTACCAACCTTGCAATAAATATAAAAATGATAAAAAATATGTACTTTGTAGTACTTGCTTGTAGTTTTAGATTAAAATTTAGTACAAAGTGATTATTTGAATTACATTTTGTATTTGAAATCGAGTATTGAAAATGAAATATTGCGTAGCAATTCCGACAGAATCAATTATATAAATTTTCACCCACATTTCTTTATTGGAGATGTTTAGACGTTTAATGCACATTTTTTTTTTAAAATTGTAGGATAATTATATATTTTTTTATTTTTAATTTTAATCCAACATTTGAAATATATTTGGTTGATAATATATTAAAAATTATTTTTCAGCGGGAATTCGTATATTTTTTCAGGTTAAAATTTTGTATTTATATTAACTAGAATCAGCTGTATCAGAATAAACTTTTTTTTAAATTTTGAGACCATTAATTATTTCAAATTTTTTGTTTTAATAAAATAGTTTCGAAATAAAAAAAAATGAAAAAAAAGTGTATTAACTGCATATAACTGTATCATATGTAATTTTTTTAATGGTTGCCATTGATGATGATGCTTATGATTTTAAAAACTATCCCAGAATTTATGTTGCATAAAATTCTAGGACTTTTCATTTTTACTAGAAAAATGTAATTTGGGGTATTGGCCATGAAGATATCAAATTTTGATATTAAAAATAATTATTATGTTGATAATTTTAAAATTTTGATCAGATTGTATATTTTTTATAATTCTAGGACGGATTTGAATTTAAAAAAAAGCAGAATTGGGATTTTACTTTGAATACATCAAATTCTGAAACTATAATTTGCGATAAAACAAGACTCTCGAAAAAATATAATATAAATATGAAATTTTTAAAACTCGGCACCTCTTACTTTCATAAATAAATATAAACAAACTGACAAAATTATTTAATCTAAATTGATTGTTAAAGTATTTAATTTGCGCGTTACATTGATTAAATTAGACAACATAAATTTATAAATTACGAGCTAATTAAAAATAAATATTGTGATTGTGAAACAATTAATATTGTACTGCAGTTATTATGTAAAAATTTTATATTTTAGTGTGCCCAACTCACTGCAAATCCTGCAATGCCGATGGGTGCATCCGGTGTAACAATGGATACTTTTTTAATGAATTAACGTGGAAATGTCAAAGTAAAATTTTAATTTATTTATTCATAATAAAAATTGGTTACTTTTAACACTCTCACATTTAAATTGACGCAATTACGAAATTTAAACAAACATACTTACTTTTTACAAAAATATAAATTTTCTTACATATTTTTTCAGGTCACTGTGGAAATTGTGAGCATCATAAATAATAAATTTAAAACAAAAATGTCTGAATGCGAGAGTGTTAAAACAGTTTTATTCCGACAACATGAACAATCGCTCATCCTTATAGATCACATATTATTTACATCTTATTTATAAATAAACTCATAAGTAACATGAAAAATTTAAAACTACATAAAACAAAAAACTAATACACACCGTAGATACTAGTTCTGTAACACGGTCCAAAGCACGAATTTTAAGAGTTTACACCTATCAATAATGTAATATTAGCTGTTAGTAAATTTAACCACAACGTAAATTTCGGATCGCGTTAAAGAACTATTACTCTAGAATTATTATAATTTGTAATTAGAATAGATTTATTATTAAATTTGTATCAATATGAAATGACACATTTTGGTGAAGCTATTAATTTTTAAAAGTAAAGTTACTGAAGGTTTCATGGAATATTGTAGTCCAAAAAGATGACCAATTTTAGATCCTTTAATATACTGTCATTACTATATTAACCAATTAGTCTGCATCGGCTCATTCTTGGAAACTAAAATATTGTGTGAAACGTGTCCAGGTAGAATTTGGGATGTGAAATGCATTAACTGTCCATTAAATTGCATTAGATGCTCAATAAAAGATGTGTGCGATCAATGCTTTCCAGGAAAATCATGGTCAGAATTGTACAAAATGTGTGTAGGTGCGTTTCTATTAATTCACTATATTAATTAATTGTAACATATATTATTACTATTTACAATTTCTTATGCATTTCAGATTGCTCTGTATTAAATAGTGAAAATTGCAAACAATGTTCAACAGAAAAAAAAGCTTTATATTATTATGAAAATCAATGTTTTGGTAAATTGATAATTATAATTCAATATATATTCTATATTTATAAAATTAATAACAATAGTGTTTATAATGATATTATTAGTATATTTATATATTTAACTTTAAATTACATTTTAAAGTAATTATTTAAGACTGCTATGATGGTATGACGTTGGACACTGAACTGAAATGTTCAAATTGTGGCATGTATGTCAATAAATACTTGAAAAATAAATTTTGGAACAACATATCACAGTGTGTCGGTAACTATAATTATAATTTTGATTAAATATTACCAGATTGTCCAACGAGATGTAACAAATGTATTGATTCTAATAAATGCATAAAATGTCAACAGGCTCATTATTTCAACCCAATATCAAATGAATGCGATAGTAATTTTTCATACTCTACAAAACATTACATTCCAAAATAAATTATATGAAATTTTTAGAATGTCCTCTATATTGTACAAATTGCAGTAATTTGGATAGCTGTACCGATTGCGGTGTAGGAAGATATTTCGAAATTGTCGGTAAATATTGTAATGGTAATTTTTTATTTTATTTATACACCTTGTTCAAATGGGAAATTGTCAATTTCCTAAAAATCTGCGAAATATTTTTCATAAGATATATTTTGTTATATACTACCGACATTTACGTCAAATTTTAAATTTACAATGTTACAACTTTTCTCACAGGGTTAACGAAATTTATTTTTATTAAATTTTATCAGTTTCAAAATTTCGGAACTACTGTAATCTATAATTAGTCCATACTACACTGTATTAATATTTTGTATTGTATATATTATCGATATTTTAGAATGCATTAATAATTGTTTATCGTGCCCATCGAGCCATTATTGTCAAAAATGCAACACTAATATGTATTATGATGTAGAGAAGAAAGAATGCGAAGGTTTATTTATTAATAGCTTGACTATAATGTACTTCGTACAAACAACACCTATCTCTGCCGAAAGCCGATTTTTTAATTGATTATAGATAATAAGATTATAATCTTAACAGAAATTCAATTATAGTTACAAACCTAAAAATAAGAAAAAATTTGGACATGCTATTTGTAATGGACCGAAGGATCGAGCTGATTGAAGTCGATATTCAATTAAATAATTTAATTAATATTACAATTGTGATATTCTTCAGGTGGTTGATAATAAAGTGAACATTGTTCCTGGATACCGGAGCTTTATTATTATATCTCCCTCCAAGATCGATCGCCGCATTCCTTAAACAAGTCAAAACCCCTTCTAAATCGCGTTTGTGGTCCTTTCGCGATTTAGAAAATACTATTATATCGTCCATATACGCGACGGCACAATCTATTCCACCCAAAATTCGATCACTTAACCTTTGACATGTTGAGGGAAATTTGCTAAGACCAAAGGGAAGTACCTTAAATTGAAATAATTTGTTACTTATGCCCAACAAACTAGTGGCAAATGCCGTGTATTTACGGTCACTTGGTCTTAGAGGAACTTGCTTTCCTCAAATCACTCTATTCCTCCCTTACTCAAATCAATCGTGGTAAATACCCAACCTTCCTTCAACTGATCAAACATCTCATTCGGATTTGGGGTGGGATACGAATCCTTTTCAGTTCTTTCATTTAAACCCCTGAAATCTACGATGAATCTATCCTTACCGCCCTTCTTATGCACTAACATACAAAAAGCTCGCCAATTACTACGGGATGTCTCAATTATCCCCAATTTTAACATTTCCTCAACATTTTCACGTAACTTATTTCTCAAGTTACCAGGTGCCCCATATACCAGGCCTCGGTTGAGTTACTTACCGGGAATCACGTAAATCTCATGTTCGACCTCCTTTGTTTGTTTTGGCCTTGAATCAAATACATCGGGAAATTTTTCAACGATGTATTTCATATCCGGCGCCACAGCGCCCAAATCCACCAACTTTTCGACCATTTCTTCTAGATCAGAAGATTTACCGGTCACAGTATTCACTTTAGGTCCGGAATGATCAATTTCCTTCCATTTCAACTGGAACTTTATCGTATTCGAAGTTATATCCAAAACAACGCCATAATTTAATAGGAAATCACACCCTAAAATTATATCGAACCTCTCAAAGGTTCAATTTTCGATAACATGTGCCTTAACCTCCAAATCAACGAGGTTATACGATAAAATTACCAACATCACGTGCAGAAAAATATATTTTTCTCCAACTGCACCCGTAAATTCCTTTTTCCGGAATTCGATCCGTAACTGGACCCGCCTTCGATGCCGAAATCAAGCTTTTCCTAGCACTCGTGTCAATTAAGCATTCACATTGCTTTTCGATAATTTCACAGTAATTATCATTGATTTTGCGAAATTCGTTTATTTTATCCTAAATTGAAAAAAATCTTTTACGCGCAAAATGACTTTATTATGTAATGGATCGAAGAGATCGAGATGATTAAAGTCGATATTCAATTAAATAATTTAATTAGTATTACAATTGTGATATTCTTCAGGTGGTTGATAATAAAATTAACAGTGTCCCTGGATACCGGAGCTTTATTATTACACTATTTTCTTCTGTCATGCATTTCATATGAAGCAATTTTATCAAAATTAAAATAAATTTCCAAATTATACTAACAAAGTAAAGTTAAGTTGATTGTAAATTTTGAAATTTTTTAAACATGAAAAATTTCGTAGTAATGATAAAAAAACAGAAAGAAGCAATTTAAGAGATTGCAACCCACAATTCTGTATTTAAAATATGTATACGATCAATTCCCAGTTTTTTTTAAATTATAGGTTCAAATTTTCCTTTTTAATTTTAATTCAACAATTTGAAAAATATTGGTTGATAATATGTTAAAATTTATTGTTCACCGGAATGCATAGATTTTTATGTTTGAAATGTGTCTAAATTCTAGAATCTAGATCAGGAATTCTCAAACTCATTTTGCCTACCGCCCCCCTTTTTAGCATATATTTTCTCAACGCCCCCCTGAAAAATTTTTCGACTACGTCGTATATATATTTAATAATTTACACATTATTCAATATTTAGAAATTAAAAAAAAAAATATTTATTACTGTCACTTTTTATATCAGTGGATCCCAAACTTGCTATAAAAATATCCTTTTTACAACCAAAAAATTTATTAACGCTCCATTCTATCTATCTAAAATCGTTTTTTTGGTATACCATGTTTTTATAATTGCCCCCAGCTGAATATCGCCCACTTTTTCAAACCCCTGATCTAGATCAACTGGAATAAGATGTATCAATTAATTATTTCAAATTTTTTTTTAAATAAATTGTATAAACTAAAAAAAAATAATACTAAAGTACTTTATTGAACCTGAAGGCGTGATTTAATGAGATTAAAAATTTTTGGGTGTGTTAACTGGATATGTATAACTGTATGAGTTGTATTTTTTTTTAATTTCTAGTACTTTTTTCATTTCAAAAAAAAGGATAATTTGTAATTTTCAGGATATTCATATAAGTAAAGGATAAAACAAAATAAACAGCAATGTACTTTTATATCTAAAATTCAGATAAAAAGTGATTTTTTAACTTATTATAATTTTAATACATTTGTGTTTTGTATCAACACGTAACGATTTTTCTAGATTGTATTGAAAATTGTCAAGAATGTAACACTACAACACCATGTAAAATTTGTGTTGATGGATATTTTTACTCTTCTATAATGAAAAAATGTCAAAGTAAGTAATGTCTGATGTAATAACGATTAATGGTGTTAAATTTGAAAAAATTTAAAAACAATTTTTAAAAGATAAAAGTATTACACCGTAATTGGTTGACTTAATACATCTTAATTTGATAAATTTTATCTTAATGTATGTAACTAATCTTTTTAGAATGCTCTGATAATTGTAAAACTTGCTTTAACGAAGGAAAATGTTTAATTTGTATGGCAAATTTTTGTTTGTTGGATTCAAACACTTGTATATGTAATTAATAATTACTATATTATACATACTTTATAAATAAAATATGCCAATTACGTAAAAATTTAAAAGCTTATTTATCTGAATTTTGTGTAAATATTCAAATTATACCAACTATAATTAGATCGATCCATTTTAACCTGAAAATCAGTGAAACTTTGTTGTGACAAGTCACAACTTGTCACTAGACCCAACGAAATATACAATATTTTTATCTAATACTAAAAAAACCTTTTTTGAAAAGACTCCAACAAAAATTAATGGAAAACCCCCTTACAGTTTTAATTTATCTTTAACTATGCGTAAATTTTGACTTTTCACGTTTGGTATATCAAAATAAAACTATGATAATCATAAGATTTATATCCGTTAACTCAATTCTTCACATTAATTGAATTTCACTTGAGTTACATCATATGAAATTTATTCAGGAAGATTAAGTGTGTATTACTTTGAAATTGGAATGTCTGATATTATTTGAAGTTATACATGTAGTGAGTAGCAACAATTGTCAAAGATGTAAAAAAGGGTTCAATGATATGTCTGTGTGTATCACATGTAGTCTAGGATACGAATTGGATACATGTAAAGGTAAATTTTACAAATATATTGCATATGTACAATTATCGTTAATTATCCTATATAATAGCCGTTCCTAATCAATGAAAACCTTCTAATATTTCATAATTTTAACTTATATAATATGCTACGCGATTTTTGTTTTAATGTGTGTTATGCTTTATTTAAATAACTACCCGTCTTAGAATTTCTTAAATTTAGTGTATAAATGTAAAATGAAAATCAAAAAAGTAAGATGTTTAGTCATAAGGTGATTAACATAATACTCTGTTCATATGACAATTCACTATAACACTGTCTTAAAAAAATAAATATAATATAATAGAATATATATAATTGAATATTTACGGTTTCTCGTTTAGTACCGTTTTATATTATTTATAAATTATATTCATTTATGTTCATTTTATGTATTTAGCATGTTCAGAAAATTGCTTGGCTTGTACATTAGTTAATAAATGCGATTTGTGTGCTGTCAATTACTTTTTAGAAGTAAGTTTCGATCAGACTACATGTACAAGTAATAATCAATATATAATAATAATAAATATATATATGCATAAATAAGCAAAAATTTAATTTTTATATATATCATATGTCACTCCTTACTAAGAAATGATTACTTTATTCAAGTAATTTATTAGTAAAAATTAAAAAAAGAATTTTTTTTAAACGCTAAAAATGTATATCTTTATATACGTTTGTAACCAAGTATATAAGAAAATATGAAACATTAGATTTTAAAAACACCAATTTCTAATACATTTTTTTGAGATTGAGGTTCTATCGCAAATTTAATTTTCAGAAATTGATTATTTATGGTTAAAAACCGAAAGGACCCGTTTTTTTGAAATCAAATCAGTACTTAATTTCAAAAATCATAAATTTTTATACAAATTTTAAAATCGTGCGCATAAATTTCAACTTTAAAAACTTAAATCTTTTGGACCAAATCCACAAATTAACCATTATTTTTTAAAATGAAAAAAATTAATGGTCCTACAATTTTAAAAAATATTACATTTTTTTCAGTTAATTAAGTTAAATTAACATACTTGTACTTGAAAAATTTCAATGTCACAAATAAGCAAAATTCTTGACTGTCAATAAAAGCAATTTACTATTTTTTTTTTTTTAAATATTACATTTTTTAAATTAAATTCTGCTTAAAATATTTGAAATACAGATTCATCCAATTTAAAAAAATTTACAGTATCCAGTATCCAGTCAAATTTATGCCTGTGGAAAGGTTGTCAGGGTTATTTATTATGATATAACATTTTAGAAAAAATTTTATGAGACTATTTTTTATTTTTGATGGGCTCAAGCGGGTAGGTTCGGCTCTGTCACTTCTAATTAAACTAAAAGATCAAAATTAAAGTTTTTTTATATATGAAAAATGGATCACGGTGAAAAAATGGTTGGAAAATACTGATATAGATACGTAATGTACACTGTAGTACAGTGTATATTGTACACTCTACATTCGTATATTAAAAACTAACTAATGATTAATTTTTAATTTTTTCATAAAACTTTTATCATATAGAATGCATGACTAACTGCATTGTGTGTGCTGAAGCAACTAAATGCATCGAATGTGCCAATGGATTCTTTTTTGATATTACCACAAATAAATGTGAAGGTTTAGATTAACATTAGATGTTTAACATTTATTTAAATTGTTTTATTTTTAATTACATTTTTGTCTATCCACTTTAATAATATTGTAGCACCAGAAAAAGTGAACCACGTTTAACAAATTGTTCATGATAACTTGAATGTCATTTTTATCCCAATGATCTTCAAATAAGGTTTATAGTTTGGTTAGGTTTAGGTTACAACAGCGACTTTTAAAAAATTTTTACACTTTAAAGTTGGTCCCACGTATTTTCAACATAAAATAATAATAATTGTTTAGTCCAATATGAAAATCATCCATGATGTATGATTCCCTTTTTCATTAATTAATTTTGTGTAATGTAATACAAATGTGATTTAAATTTTTAAATACTGATAAACTTTCTTTCATTTTTTTACAACTTAGGCATGGTTTGCTTTTTCTGAGCTACCATATGAACTGTACATTAAAATGGATATACTACACTAAAAAATCATTTAAAAATTTATTAAACTTTAGTTTGTATAACTGGTTGTAGTAAATGCACAGATAATAAAAGCTGTCTAAGATGTATGGAAAAGAACATGTTTTTTGATTCAATATTGTTGGAATGTAAATGTAAGTCTATTCTATTAATCGCCATATTTATTATAATGTAAATATATTAAATGTACTACAATTTTTTAGCATGTATCAACAATTGTACAACATGTGTCGATGCAAAAACATGTATATCCTGTTCTGATAAGTTTTTATATGACAATAAACATCAAATTTGTCTACGTAAATTTTTTCTTATACTAACTATACATTTATTTCCCCTAATTTGAAGTGTATAATTATCAATTATTATTCATATTGTGGATTCCCATTATATTATAATTGTTGTATTTTTTTGCATACGTGAATTAAGATATGTAGAAATATATTGTATTGATATCGACCTCATACATAATACATTATTATAAAAGCACAACTAATTTTATATTGTATTTTATATAGAATGCCCAAACAATTGCATTCTATGTAATTTGGAAACCGGATGTCAAACTTGTTCAAGTGGATATTTATATAATAGTGTCACAAAGGGATGTAAATGTAAGGCCATATAACACTAGCTAAATATTCACGGCCCTATACATAACAGTTATAACATTGTAAAATATATTTTTTTAAATGCTCAATTTTCAAAAATAAGGCACCTACTTAAGAAAAATTCGTCGACCCACAATACTCTAGGTAAATTAGGTTCTGTACTGGTTTCATGTATGTCATTATTTTGTTGTGTCTGTTTGTATGAATTGTAAATTTTTGGTATTCTATGACTATTCTGATTTTTTAAAAACTGGTTAATTTGGGTTTTCGCACTGAAGATATACCTTTTTGAAATTTAAATGTATAATAATGTACATGATTTTAAAATAATAATAAATAATCGTTATTGGAGTGTTTATTTTTTTAAGTTTTAGACCTCGTTTAATTTTTCAAAAAAAGGAAAATTGGAGTTTTTGACCGGGAAGATGTAGTTTTTTATATTGAAATTTATCTTACTTTTGCCAACCGTAAAAATCTGACTTGGAATTTATGTTTGTTAATATTCTAAAAGTCTTTGTTATTGAAAATAAACATAAACGATAACAAACACTCAGACAGACAGACATACAAAAAAATAGTTTTATATAAATTAAGACTGTCGTTAATTCTAATTTATAGCATGCGGTCATAATTGCAAAGAATGCTTCAACAGTAATACTTGCAAAATATGTAGTGATGACGCTTATAAAGACACTATCGTTATACCACATATTTGTACAAGTAAGTTAAATTTTATATATTACAGTAGGGGTTCTCAAAGTGGGAAATTAATTCAATTAGGGGCGATTAAGGCTATTTAAAAAAATGATATATTACATACATATATAATATAAAGTGGGGCTTTGATAAATTTTTTGGTTGTAAGGAGAGATTTTTGTAGCAAGTTTACGATCCACTGAGATAAATAGTGTCACAGTAATAAATAATTAATTTTCATGGCCATTTATTATATCATTAATAATTTAATATCGATTCCAGGTTCCAGGTTCCGGAAATATCTTATGATCAGTTGAATCATAAAAAAATTTGAATATTATTGAGTAAATTTTTAAATATAGTATATTATACTATACGAACTAGTCGAAAATTTTTTTTAAGTTGCGTAAAAAAATGTATTGTTAAAAAAGGGACGATAGACCAAATCGTTTAAGAACCCCAGCATTAAAGTATTAATTTAGCCAAATATTTAACGAAATTATCCATTTTCAACAGTATATTTTAACATATATAAAATGTCTTTAAATTACTTTGTTGCCGATTATTTAAAAAATTAACAGTTCTAGAATTTAATATAACCCAACTCTAATACAGTTTTTCGAGAGTCATGTTTTATTGAAAATTTCATTTTCAGAAATTGATTATTTCAGCGTCAAAAATCAAGTTTCCGTTTTTTTTAATAAAATCAACCTTTAATTGATTGCACTTAACAAAGTTTCATTAATAATCAATATCAAATCAATTTATAATTATAATTTTAACTTTTAGAATGCACCGACAAAATTACGGATTGTTTGAAATGTTATCTGGGGTATGATAACAAAGTTTATTGTGATAAATGTGAATCACCCAAAATTTTGACTTATGATTCTAGTCAATGTTTAGGTTTATCTTAATAGATAAAAATATTTTATACATTTTTATTTGAATTATTGTAAATTTTATAATACATTTATCTATATATTAATATACATGTATTATAAATAAAAATAAATAAAATTATATCATATGAATCATCTATATTAACTTTTTAGATTGTCAAACAGGTTGTAATTCTTGTGCTGATTATAAGCCACGTTGTACAACCTGTAACAAGGGTTATTTTTTGGGAAACAATAATTATACATGTGGAAAAAAGCGGTGCTATCAATGTCATCCTTCTATAATGAATTGCACCAAAGATACAGCGAATATGACATTAAATGTGTGTTCAGGAGATTGCTATGTAATATTTACAATGTATTATATAATTATAACTTAAAATAAAATTGTGGGCCTACTTTTTACCATATATCCCAAGTAAGCATCAGAGGAATTACTGATTAATGATTATATTCTATTACAAATTTTAATTTAATAGATTGAAAGGCTAAATGATATGAACACAAATGTTTTAAAATACAAAAGATACTGTGATTTTAATGTCTGCAACACTTTGAACTTTAAAAAGAAATTTTGTGTCAATATTTCTAATAAAGAATCATGTATCTCATGTTGTGACCAGGATATCTGCAATTATGATATAATATCTAATGCATTTTGGATGAAAGTTTTTATGCAAATTCAAATTATTTTCATGTTTTTAATTTTTTAATTAATAAATGAATTTAATTTAAAGTAACTTGAATGTTACGTAGTTTCTTAAAACTCAGTCATGTGCGAACTTTTTATTTTTTAGACTGAATTTTAAATTGATTATCAGGGTGGCCAGTATAAACAATCTGGCCGTGTTCCACTGGCATAATCAAACACTATTGAGTTGACACAACTTTTTTTAATATACAGTAAAGTGGAAAGTTTCGTTTTGTTAAGTTAACTTAAAATACAAAATTTTAACAAAATTTGAAAACTCTACGAGGATGCTCAAGGATACTGAATTTTAGTATACAATTTGTATACATAACTATGTATGAGTAGCATATACGAGGGCTTATCTTAGTTTGACCATATTTAAGATAACATTGATTACGGAAACGTTTAGTTTGGCAAAAACTATTGTGTTTAAATAATTACTATAGTTTGTAGGTGTGCCTAAGAAAAAATTAAATATTTTTAATATTTCGTAAATGTATAATAGTATGCAAAAAACTAATATTGTTTCATTTTTCGAATTGATCAGACCCCGACGAGTTATAATTTTAGAAAATCCATCAGATGTTATATACACACCGCTAAAAATTTAACAATAGTATTAACATAATCATGAGCCCTTTTCCCGTCAAATTGCAGACAAAAATCTTTTTTATAAAACTGAATACAGTCAACCTTCTATAAGATGAACCTTCTATAACGTGAACTTCTCCAATAATAAACAACAAAAAAATTTTTTTATAATTTATTATGAAAAAAGTAAATGAATCGTGAACATTCTACTACGTGAACGATGAACATAATTTATCCAAATTAAAGTGAAGCTCTTATTGTTATTCACAATTATTGTTTACAAAAAGTGCTATTCAAAAATTTGTTATTTCTGCAACATGAACAAAGAAAATTTAAAAAAAAAATATTTAACTGCATCTACAAAGAAAGAACTAATTCGTTTGTTTGATGAACACAAAGGTAGTACACAATGTTTTCTTGCTTCAAAACACAATGTATACAATAACTATTGAAAAAAATAATACATATGAAGAAAATCAAATAATGTCTGAACTTAAAGACCCAGAAATCTTACCTGTTACTCATTATAATACTAATTATCATACTAAAAAATTAGCAACATCTTTTATGATTCATAATTTAAAAAAATTATCTTCACGTAATATTTAAGACTTACATCTCCAATTTTTTTCTTTTTTTATAAATTATAGCGTCCGCCGTATGTCTTTAACATATTTACAATATTTTTTTTATCTTTAATAGAAATTGAACTTGTAATCCACAAATCTAACACTTTCATTACAGTAATATTCAAAAGTTGGGAAACCCCATATTCCTTTTATATTTGATATTTTTTCATTTTTTCAAATTTTCGAATAATCAGGACTTCATAATATATGTTGTATAGAATGTATAATACTTTCATTTATATTTTAGATTAATTTTGGGTTTTAGTAATTTTTTTTGAACATAAATTTTAGTGTTTTCTTAGAAATTTTTGTAAACCAAATTTTAAGAAGCGTTTAATAAAAATTTTTTTTGAATCAAATTTTCAATAAGGTTTTTAAGATTGTTTTTGATTTAAACATTCAAGGGTAATTTCGACAATATTATAGATGTAAGTGAATAATAATCTTTAAAAATTTTTATGAACAAAAATTGGTTTTAAAATTATAATGTTAGCAATCGGCAGATTTACGTAATAACCACCTTACTCATGCTGTATACACCATAGTATATTTCTATAAATGGCAAGAATTCTTACAAACAACTAAAATTATAACTTTTATTTATAACGTATGTGATAATATGTAAATAATCAAACAACACAATGTCTTGTTCATCTACATTAATAAGTTAATAACTAAATATTATTTATATATTATTATAATACAATTATATTACATTATTATACATATAAAGGATTGTATACAAATTTCATGTTTATCAAATTAGTATGATGAATGTGTTTCATTATCACGCCATTCCATTTAGCATAACTGGTTGGATTATTGTCATTATTTAATTTGTAAATGTGATATAATGTTAATTGCATTAATACATCCATAAAAAGCTTTGAAAAAAAGGTGCAATTATGGCAAATAATACTTATTAAATATAAATAAACGATAGTATAAATAGTGTAGTTTATTTTCAATAAATTTGTATCAATTAATTCATTTGATATATACTCCACAATGGCAAACGATATAACAAATATCAAATATATGCTAAGTGTTACGGTATATTTATTGATATTAAATTCGATTAACATCTCAGCTACATCTGAAAAAGATAAAGAAACAGTGTTAAGTGCCAAGTAATATTCACTATATATAGTTATAACCGAATCTACACCATAAAACAAATATAATATAACATTCCATATTATTTCTGAAATAACATTAAAAAATGCAATACAAATTATAATAGTCATGTCATATCTTCCATTTCCGATTTGATTTTTCAAACTGTTAATATCAACTTCAAATATTTTGCGACTGCCAATTTCAATTTCTTCGCAATTCACATTTAATGAAAGAAATGCTAGCGTTATCAATATTGTATGCATTTTGTCCATATTTGTATATAAATCTAATCAAATATTTAACCTAGGTTTTTACTATTATACTTTTATTACTAGCTCAATAAAAAGTCTATATTATCTATCATTTATGTGAAAAATTAATTTTTATATTTCTTGGATGATGTTTTATAGAATCATGAATATTTACTGATTTTTTGTCCCATTTTCAATTTAAAATTTAAAACTTTTTTTATGACTTTATGTACGATGTACAATTTATGTAAATTATAGTAAATTATTTTGATTGTTATGTACTATGTACAAACAGCACCTAGCTCTTACGAGAGCACATTTTTATTATACCGCATTTTTCACAGTATAAGGCACACCCTTTTATATGAAAAATTAAGAATGCGCCTTATAGAAGGATTTTGCAAGGGAAAATTTTTTCTAACTATATATTGTACCATTTGACTCTTAATTTTTCGAGAAAAACTCTTCTGTTTTTTTAAAACTTCTCTTAATAAAATTTCTCGCACCTTATACGCTAATCCGCCTTATATGTGAATTTTGTGAATTGAAAATTGTTTTTTTATACAGGGCGCGCCTTATACTCCGAAAAATACGGTACTTAAAAAATAAATTGACGTTGAAAATCTAATTTAAAAATCCTACTATTCACCATTATCAATCCTTTAAAGAAGTGGCTCCCAAACTTGTTTCACGTAGACCGTCATATCACATTACCTTTTAATTTAAAGTCAATTATTCCATCTTAATTTTATTAGATTTGATAAATAGAAATGATTCGAAAATAGTTTGATAATATTATTAAAAATTATTTTTCACCGGGAATGCGTAGATTTCGAGGGGTAAAGTTTTGTATTTATATCAACTGGAATAAGCTCTATCAGAATTTTTTTTTAATTTTAGGACCGATAATTATTTTACATTTTTTGTATATTTTTGACACTTATCACGCTTTTTTGATACTCCAATAAACAAATTAGTCGTTAAATTTTCAAAATCGTTTGTTTATAGAGGTTTCACTGTAATATTACATTTTAATATTATGCAAGAAATATAAAACTTTATAAAAATCTTGTTATATCTCATTGTTAATAATATGACACAAATTTGAGATTAAATTTAAATAAACTTTTAGACATGGGCAATTTTGTTTTGTACCTAAGGCTTCATAATTCATACCCAAAAAAGGTAAATCATTCATTCAGAATCAGTTTCATTTAAACTTTGAATTACATGGCAAATTGTTGTCGTAATTGTATAATACCTCTAACACGATATTTATGTAAGTTCATATTTAATCATTTTCATGTGACGTAATCGACTGTAGCAGTGATGACAAAGTACGTATTTGCGTGTAAAAAATATACACTTGAAAAAATATATAAGTTCACTCAAAATAAAAAATACTTCTAAAATAAGTGAGATCAGAAATTAAAGTAATAGAACGAAATAGACTTACAAAAGCATTTGAAGATGTTACCTACTTTGACCAATCAAATATGTTTTAGAAGTTTGGAATTCTATGCCTGAAACATTTAATAATCTGAAATATCTAGCTAAAGCTATATTTATATCTACATATTCTTGTGAATCGTTATTTTCCACATTGAATAATGTAAAAAATCATAAAAAAAATAAACTTCACGATGAAACTAGTTTTGCTTGTGTAGCGTTAAAATCAACAAGTTATGAACCTCCCATTGAAAAGCTTGCAGCTCAATTTTTTAAATCTAAATAAATGTAAAAATTATTTTTTTAACTCATTTTTCATCAAGTTGTTCGACTTAGTTAAACTAATATTTTTTTTGATAAAAACACTAGAAAAAAATTTCTGAAAATAGTATTAAATTTAACACACCTAGTTTTAGTTGGCTGCCATTACTGGACTATAGTGTAGTCTATATTTGAGTTCAACACCACTGAAGCAGAATTTTATCTTAAAATATTTAAATAAAGTAAATGGTAATATATTTAATAACATAAGAAAATTTTACATTATCTATCGTCTAAAAGTCGCTGGGAAGCCAATTCAATGTCCCAATCAACATAAGATAAATTCGAAATTGCCTCAAACTAAAATATTATAGGAAAATTTGAAAATGTAAACATGATTGAATCCCATTCCCACAATAGTTTTAACTTGTTGTTCTTGGTTTTCATCGAAATACGGCCCACTAGCAAAAGCGTGAGTCCAATATTGAGCTGTTTTTTCGAACAATGATTTATCTTTAATGTATTGAGAAGCAACAACACCATCTTGAGGGTCTTCTGGTACCGGACACGACAAAAGTGCTTGTATAGACAACAATACCGTTCTAAGAGTGAGCGAAGCTGCCCTAATTTATACATTTTAGATAATTTTAAAAATACAAAAAAAATAATACCATTTTTCTTTCAATATATCCAAACATATAACACCTGTAACTGAACTAATGTTGGGATGCCAAACTGGCGTTTTAAAAGTTACCTAAATGGTAATATATTCAATGTAATTAACAAACCTTTGGAGGACTGAATGGATAAGATTCGGGTATAACAATATTGATTAAAAAGTGCCCTTGATGGTATGGTGTATCTTGTGCTCCCAAAATAGTTCCTTGCACATGCAAATAATTCTGATCAATAAGCTCCAAAGTTATCATGGAATCGCCTTCCTGTTGAACAATTAAATAAATAATGGGTAATATTACCGTGGCGTATTTTTCATTATCGAGAAATTCACGTTTTAGTCTTTTTACTGCAATATTAGACATAGATATAAGAAATATACAAAATTGAAAAATTTAGTAAAATAAATACGGTAACTATTAACAAATATGTAGTAACGATAATGTAATGAACTACGACAAACCAACCTATTTGTAAAAATTAGACACGTGTGGATGTTTAGTTTTTGGCAAAGTTTTATTTTAAAAAATTCAAAACTATTGTCATTGTTTGATTACTTTAATGTCAACAAAAAGTACCTTACATCTACCCAGGTATCCAATTTTCTGTCCAAGAATGAACAAACATTCGCTTCAAATTGCGGTAATTGTGTACTATATTCAATAACTATGTTTATTTATAGGGTCAAAGTCCTTTGAAGTCAATATTAATCAAATTGCTGCAAACAAACCTATCGAAGATGTTATTAGCAATACTCGGTTTAATATTAATGGAGCATTTAGTTTATTTGGAATCTACGATGGTCATGGAGGAAACTATTGCGCCCAAAGTTTAAGTCAAAGACTATTTGATTATATTTACATATCTCTTTTGGACGAGCAACAGCTGACTGAAAAATTACAAATTTTGGACAAAACATTGTCCCAAAAAGAGATTCATTATAAGAACGTCCTCAATGCTATTTTTGACAACCGTGTGGATAATATCCTACCAAATTCAAACCAATATTATAGATTATCATCTACTCATTTGTATTCAATACGAAACTACATAAAAACTCGTTTGAAAGAACAAGTCAAAAAGTTTGACCTTGATAATATATCAAAATCTATAAGTGAAGCCTTTTGCACTTTAGATAATGACATGGGAAGTGAAATGAAAACAGACATTACAAATTTGAAAGTATCGCTTTCGGGTTCTTGTGCCAACGTTGCATGTTTATTTAATGATAACAAAGAAACCCACCTTTTTATTTCAAATTGTGGTGATTGTAGAGCTATGATGGGTTCTCGACAATCAGACCAACTTTTGATTAGTCCATTGTCTGTTGACCAAAACGCTTCAAATGCAACTGAAGTGGAACGAATTATGAGTCAACACCCCAAATCAGAATCAAAATATATTATATTACAAGAAAGACTTTTAGGAACCTTGATTCCCTTGAGGTGTTTTGGCGATTTTATGTTGAAATTGTCAAGGGAAAATTTCAACATTGTTTTGAATCTAATGATGAAAAACAAAAAAATTGACAAGTTTAACGTAGATGATATTGTACCCATCCAATCAAAGACCCCACCATACCTAACTGCAAAACCTGAAATTGTACATAAAAAAATAACAAAACATGACTGTTTCTTAATTATAGCTAGCGATGGTATTTGGGAAACAATGCGTACCGAAAATATAATGCATTTAGTGAACGGTCACATCATGTCTAAAGAAATTCCCGATTCTTTTCAACCCGATGATGAAACGCTTAGTGTTATACATCAAAGACTCAGTCAAAGAAATAAACTAGAAACATCATACGAAAATGACAATTATTGCACTAATGTTATACGCCACTGCCTTGGGTATAATCATGGGGCTATATCTGATATTTTATCAAAACCCTACCGGCGTAATTACATGGACGATATGAGCGTTGTTATTATAAAATTTTAATTGTAATAAAATATACAGTTAATTGCGTTTAATCTACTTTGAGCAATTTATCTTGATGAGCAGCCGATGGAAAAAGTTTGTGATAATTTTGTACGGGTATATATGCTGCAGTAATCATTTTACCACCAAACCATCGACCATGTAATCCATTAACTGCTGATTCTGCCATTTCATTGGATGGAGACTTTATATAAACGTTTCCTTGTGCACTTTTTTTATCCACATAAATATGAATAATTCCACCGTACTTGGCACACTGCTCGATCACATCGTCTCTAATTTCCTTGTCCCAGTTTTTATCGTTTTCACTAAATTAATGTACAACAAATTTTTATAAAATTACGTTCGGATATCAAACATGTTGGACAACATGAAACACGAAGTAGTACTCGCAACAGTTTTAGCTTTCGCAAACATCCCGGGCTGTTGAACGGTACGCGATGTGGTCGAATGAGAAGGTAAACTAGTGGGTACAATCATACCGGTTCCATGGGCGAGTTTTTGCTAAAAGATAAAAAACCTTTAAATTAATAAAACCATCAGTTGAAGTTTTCCTGTAGCTCCAAGGTCTATTCCAGCTCTATCCATTTGGTCGTTATCGAGACCTCCCGGGTGCATTTCGGCAATTTTTTCTGTGCAATAACTTACTCTAGTGTGCATTCCAGCTAATTCGAATCCATTCATACTATCCAACGCTTTCTTAGCATCTTCACCTCTAGAATACGTGACATAACCATATCCTAAAGATTTCCGGGTAAATCGTTCATATTCCAAACGGATGTTTTCAATTCGTCCAAATGGTTCGAATAATTGTTCCAGGTTGTATTCTGTAACACTCGGATGTAAATTTCCCACGTACAACTTTACAAGTGTGGATTTATGCTGTTTATATAATGGAACACTTGCTGATCCAATTCTGTTTTTTTCGGCCTGGGAAGCAATAATTTTGACAGGTCTGTCTACTAATATCTGCTCAGTCATGCCTATTGCTTTAGAAACACATTCAATGTCGTAAAATTCTACATAGGCAATCCCTTTCGGCCTTCTAGTTTTACTGTCCATAATCAATTTAACATCTCTAACCTAAATCTAGGTTTTTAAAATTCAATATCTAAAACCTCGCCGATATTTCTAAAAAAGTCTTCAATATCCCGACTCCTTACGTGAGGTCCCAATTGCATCAAAAAAACAGTTCTCATATCCTTTTCTTCGGCAGTAAGACTAAATATTTGTAGTTTAAATACATAAAAATTTATACGTTCTTTCAAATTCAGTTTCTCTCTGTTTCCGTTGAGGTTCAACATAATCTCGATTTCGACGCCTGTCCCGATCGTGGTCTCTTTCTCTACTTCGAGATCTAAATATTCATTACATTTAAATATATTCAGTTTACCTTCTTCTTCTTTCCCGATCTCGACTAGGACTTTTAGATTTCCGTCTAAAAATAATTAAAACACAAATGAAACAACAGTACTCTTTCCGTCGTCTCTAAAAATTTAATTATTAAAATATTAAAATCATAATTTACAGATTGACGCTCAAAGTTCTCATCAAGCATTCGTTCGACATCGAATTCTTCCGACATACTTAAATTAACTGTAACTATAAATGATAAAATTTCTATAACAACTGTCGATAAAGTTTATTTAAATTTATAATTTTATTTTTTTCTTAGGTGGCCTTGGAGTGTCAATATGATTCTAAATTTTAATTTATTAATATTGACACAATCATTTAATTTTAAATTTTTTATAATATGAATAGTCTATTATAGCGTTTTGTAAAGCCGTTAACAGTTTACAACAATTAAAATAAAGTAAACCATTCTCAAAAATCGAATCAAGGGCAATTTGACCACCGTTTATAACTAATATATACAGTTGTGATCAAAAAAAATCCTATAGTAAAATTTGGATATTTAGTAGAATGAATTAAAAAATACCTAATGTTTGTAATATATTTTATAGAAATCTTTCCTTAAATCCTATATTTATGGGATAATTAAATTGAAGCCGACAAAAAAAGGCATATTTTATTTAGATCAATAAATCAGCCATTTTAACTGAAGAAATTGTAATATTATTAAGGGTTTGGTAAAATTAGATTTTTTTAATAAATATAGATAAAAGGAGACTTCACTTAAGAATTTGTAAAATTTTGTGTTGAAATAAGAGATTTTTTTGTCATAAGATTTGGTAAAATCGTGTTTTTCAAAAAAATATAAGAAACAGGAGATTTTCCTTTAAGGGTGGGTAAAATTGAATTTTTTATTTTGTGGTTAAATTAAGAGGATTTTTTAAAAAAATATTGTTTGAATTAAAAAATATTATATATAAATGTATATCAATATATATAATGTATAGTATATATAAATATAATAAATATAAATGTTATAATTAATGAAAAAAAATAAGATTGTTTCAAATTATATTTTTTATTAATCCCCTTTTTCTTAATTGGCGACTATGATTTTATTTTAAACACGCATACGATTAATGTACGCCCACTAAGACAGACATATACCAAATTTGGAGTGAAAAAATTAAATATTTAGCCTCACAGGGCCTTTTTCCATAAAAAAAGTTTTTGTAATATTGGTCAAATACAAAAATTCCAAAATTTATAATTACCAAAAATTTATTTGAACTTAATGTTTTTTGAGAATAGAGAATTTTTAATAACGGCATATTATTTTTAACATATCAAAGCATACTCTCTGCTCATGTGCTAATTTTTTTTTAAACAACTCTGTGGTACAATGTACATTGTACATATTACACATACACATGTACTTCAAAAAATGTAATATTCTTTCTTTAATTTTTTTAACATGCATTTTACATTCAACATGTGAAATATTAATGCAGTATAATCCCGTTTTGGACATCTTTTTTTAAAAGTGACCCAAAAACTGAGGGTAATGATAAAATTCTGTTATCTATTAAATTAATTGAACAATGATATGTTTAATGAGATTAAGAAATTTGATAATGATTCGTTGATGAGGTCGTCAAAAAAATAATGCATTTATTTAAAAAATAGACTTATAGTATTGAAAAATGTATAAATAAAATATAAAAATTTGAGAAAATCCGGAATATTAAAACAAAACCATAAAATTTTAGTGTACTAATGTATTAGTATACATAAGATCTGATAAAAAAAATGAGATGATAAATTATATTAATCTATATAAACATAACCGGTAATCTTATTGTTTTATTTTCGAAAGCTTTTCTTTTTTTCCTAAATTCATAGAGTTCCTTAATACAATTTGGTAAAAAAATGTTAAATTATCTTAAAAAGAAAAAGAACAACATCATTAGGTCCGCTTGTTGACGGTATTGCTTCATCAAAATTAACATTCATCACTTGATTACTCACAAAATATACAATTTCCTGTTTATTCGATATATTTTTCCTTTACTCATTGCATACATTAACTATAGTTTTCGTTCAGATAACGTTTTATCTTAAATTAATTTTTTTAAATTTAAATTTATGGTAATGTTTATGATTTTAAAATCTGTATCAGCTTATATATTTTTTAAATTCTCCAACTCGTTTGATTATCAAAAAGAGAGACAACTGGGGTTTTTGACCCGTAAGATGTGAAATTGGGAGGTTGAAATTATGTTTACGAACACTCCCGTAAAACACTGTAATTGAAATGGACTTTATAAAATTCTAAGATGGGAAGTTATTTAAATAAAGCGTAACACACACACTAACAAAAATCGCGTAGCATATTATATAAGTTAAAATCATAATTTAATTTAGTAAAAATATAAAGTTCCCTAAAAGGAAGTTTATTTGACATTATTTATAGTAAATAGTACAAAATAAGAAATACAAATGTACTATGAAACTAACATGATATTAAATAAGTGCCCCAACTCGGGATCGGACTGTACTAATAAATTTTGAAAATTATTGCAATCATATATTGCTATATTAACTATTCAAAAAAAACAAATTTCAAAAAATATTACTGTATCACTTTTTCTTGTTGAAGAAACTTTGAAAAAGCTTTCCATTCGAGATTGGTTGCTTTTTTCTTTAGCTTTGTGTAGTCTTTTTAATGCGTTTTCTATTCTATCCTTTCTATACGTAATATAGTGAGTGATTACGTTCAAAAAACGATAGTATTATAAACCAGAAGAAAACTTGCCCTAGTAATGACTAGATTAAAAGGACGCCCATTCTCTGAAAAGACATTCATTTTAGCGATGTATTGTTCCAACAATACATCTTAGAGCGACATAATCGATTTTACTAATTTATCATATTGATTTTTTCGCGAAATTTTAGTGGGTTTCTTTATTCATATGTTATTATTTTAACTATTTTATACTCATAATTTTGTGATCAAAATTTTGTAGGGTTTCTAAAAGAATATCTTTTCTACAATTTTTTAAATATTTTGAAGATTCCATAAAATGTTTCCGTACAAACTAAAAAATTGTCCTCAAAATGTTTAACAATTTGGTAAAAATTCCGTTAAAAATCTAACAAAATTTTTGTTATTGTCATTGAAAAAACCACAAAAATATTGTCAAAAAATAAAAAATATGATTCATTAACAAAATTGAAGATTATGTAGCTCTAAGATGTATCGCTCAAATGGATTATGTCTCTCCAGCATTCACTCCATTTATTAAAATTTAAAAAAATCTGAAAAACGTCTTATACTTTGATGTTTCGCTAAACCTCATAGAATTAAAAAAGAATATTCTTAAACCCAACCATTTTTACCAAAACCCACTTTTACAAATCCCTAAGGAAGTGGTTCTCATATTTTTCTAAATTACTGTTGTTTTTAATTTTAATTTTACATAAATATATTCTTTAATAAAAATTAAATATAATATATAAAACCTCTGTAGAAAATATCAGGCCCAAATTTCTCATTGAGAAGGAAAAATAAATTTCATTATTAAAAAGTTTGTTTTCAATATTAAAAGCGTAATTTTTTAATTAAAAATCAAATTGTTTTATATATACGACATGCGAAAAAAATTTTGATCATGCTTTTGGTTGTGAATTTTGATTATGCCTGGATGCCGCGATTTTTTAAAATTTCATAAGGGATCTGCGTTGAAGTAAAAAAGGTTGAGAAACACTGCCCTAAGGGAAAAATTAATTTTCACAAACCTTTAAGTTAAAATTCCAATTTTACCAACCCTTACCGAAAAAATTAATTTTCAAAAACTCTTAGGTAAAAAACCCAATTTAACCAACTCTATAATGGAAAATCCAGTTTGGAAAGAAATTTGTAAACTGGAATTTATCCTAGAGGTTTAGTATTATGTATATTTAAATGATTTTTTCATTTTAGTTTTAGTAAAACTGAATTTTTCCTTTTAGAGTTGGTAAATTTTGATCTTTAATATAAAAATGGTTGGATTCAAGTAGACACCCGAATTATAATATTACGAGAATCCTTTTTCGTTAACCATAAAATCGATAAGTGCTTTCTCATCCGGTTTTTTAAATGCACACTGTAAAATATTTTAATAATTAGATAGTTACTGTTAACCTTAATGTTTTCTTTGTCTGATACCAAAGGATTTTTAAACATAAATCTTGCTTCCACATAATTCCAATCTTCAGGAATAAGGTATTTCTAAATTTGTTGACTATTAAAAATTAATGCTTTATATCAAAATCAAATCTAGCTTCATCTTTGAAATAATTATTTTTTATTACATAATATATTTAAAAATTACGTTTTTATCTATGTTTTTAATAATTTCTTCGATATTCTTATATTTTGTTATTAAATGAATTGCTTTTTTCGGACCAATTCCTTTAATACTTGCACAATAATCACATCCCAGTAATATACATAAATCTATAAACTAAAAAAAATATATTATTATAATGAACGCAATATAATTGATAAATAAGCATATTGCAGTGTTTATCGTAGCCAAAATAATAACAGAATATAAAATTGGCGCAATTGACAATTATTATTATATTATAAAATGAAGACATTTATAATTGGCACCACTCTTTTCCACAATAATGATATAATTTTATTATTACTTGATCTTTAGACATTTTGGTATCATTCAATATATCTTTCAAGGTAAATTTTAAAACTGGTTGTTTTTTTCTAAAATGAATAAATTTCTGCAAAATAATAAATTACGCAGCTTCATTTGAAGGAGATAAATGTCGTAAAAGAACGTTGGCACCAAAAGTAAGTGCATCCATATCTTCGGTTCCTAAATGAAAGGAATAAATGTACTTTTGATTTAATTAATGAAAATATTACCAACTGCATAAGCAAATCCTAATTTAACTAAATTGACACATTCGGCTTCTGCTTCACCTGGTGCCTAAAAAATTTAAAATTGAAACTCAAGAATTAACGTCAATATATGGCACTCCCAATAAAGAAAATAACTTTCTACACTCATCGACATATTCTGGTTTAATGTGTACAAGACGCCTTGATAACTTGATGGCAGTCTCCATATCCCCTTCCTCTTGAGCAATTTTTAAATCTTCAGTAACTTTTTCTTTGAGAACCTTGCGTTTAATCAACTAATTTAATTAAATAAATTTTAATTTTAAATGAATTTTTTTAATTTACTTCATTTTCTTTAATATCTGGAGGTTTTCCATCAAAAACAAAAATAGGTTTAATTCCCTTTTCCATTAACTTAATCGATCGATAAAACATACCCGTTAAATGACTATAAATTATAATATGAAAACCAAAAGAGCGTCAAAAACCTGGTGGTTTCACCATCCATTTGTAAATTATCATTTCCGGAGCGAACGGCTACTAAAAATTGGTAAATGCTCATTGATGCATCAATAGCAACTTTATATCCTATTTAAATTGTTTTATAAAATCTTTTTCATCAAAATACCAAAAAAATTTTCAATTTTACATTCTTTTACGGCAGATGGCGCAATGCTCCTTAACAATTTGGTCAATCCTTTTATTCCCATTGATACAGTTACTTGGAAACTAAATTAAGAATAATAAATAAAATTTTGTTGAGTTTGATTAAAAACAATTCAACTTTATTTGTCTCACGTGTAAATTCAAATTTAAATTTTATAATGGCATTAGTAAGTAATTGGTTACATTTAATTTAACCTAGTAGCCTCAGAAAAAAGTCAAAAAGTGTAGAAAATTGAGAGGTCATGTAAGTCACGGACATGGACGTATCGGAAAACACAGGAAAAATCCAGGTGGTAAAGGAAATGCTGGTGGTTTGACTCATCATCGAATCAACTTTGATAAATAGTTTTTTCATTTAATTGACTGTATAATTTATATTTTAGTCACCCCGGTTATTTTACAAAGAAGGGTATGAGAGATTTTCACATTCACCCTAATAGAAATTGGTGCAAGGCTATAAATGTTGAACAATTGTGGGGACTTTTGTCTATCGAACAAAGAGAAAAGTACTCTAAAAATATAGGAAAACCTATCGTTATTGATATTGGAGAAGCCGTAATTTTTATTTTAAATACAATAAGTTAGTTTATTATATTTGTTTTTACAAATTCTTGCATTAAACTTAATTCTGGTAATCGGTAAAATTTTTATATTTATTTTGAGAAATTGAATTTTACCAACCCTTTAGAGACAAATTATTTCTTATAATTACAATTATGTATTCTGATTTGTTCATCTTTATTATCGTTGAATATAACAATTTTAGTGAACTGACAATGAATTTTATGTAAGTAAATGTGATATTTATTGGATATCACTAAACAGTGAATCACAGTAATTTACATTACAAATTATGAATTTTAGTGAATTACAGTAAAAAAATTAGTTACATGGAATAATATAAATAAGATGGATATAAAAATATGCAATGACTCAAACAGCCCATAAATTCTTGAGCACCTCATTAAAATATAATTTTTCAATGCACTGACAAATATTGAATGAAAATATTCATTGTGATTTTGGAAATCTTTTTGATCAACTCTGATTCACTAAGATTTACTGTTTAGTGACAGAAATTTATTGATTGATTTTAATAATTTAAATTAACCATTAAAACGGGTGAACAATATTCTGTCGTACGGCCGCATGCGATTGTAATCAATCCATGTGACCATATATTTTTTTATACCAAATTGAAAATGTTTAAATCAGATTTTATCAATGAAAATTTAAAATATTTTTATCAAACGTTACATTTTTGACTTTGGCCACTTTCTCAATGTCAAAGTAAATTTTGTGCCACCGCAGTATCAATGAGTAAAGTAGATTTGCGGCTGAATTGGTGGAAAGGTTGTGCATCCTGCCTTAAAATGTCAATTTTTCAGTTAGCTTTTCATTTCAGGGCATTAATTTTTTGTTTTAATTTAAAATCATGAAATATCGAAATATTTTATATATTGTAATTGAAAAGAGAATCTATATTCTCCTTGTGAACTGAGCTCTATATTATTGCAAGTAAAAAAAACAAAATTAACATTTAATTCAGCGTTTCCCAAATACAAAAATGTCCGTCCACGAAATAATTTTGAAAATTTTTTTACTAGTTATAAAAGTCAATTTATTACGTTTTTAATCAATTTTTTTTAATTTTTCCTAGTAATTTTACTTTTATGGTCCGTAATAAATTTGTATAATTTATTACCCATCCGTCATAAAAAAATTCTGGTAACCCCGGATTTAATCAAATACTTTTGTAAATAATATCCTACTTTAAATTGAAAATTGTAGTTCATAAGGCTGGAAAGGAATATCATGGGGTGTATTATAATTACTATAATGTTTATGCGGCGAACAACACTGATTTGATAATAAACACTTTTTTTTTAGGTAGAATTTATAGACGTGATGTTCTGAAAAAAGACACGCGGATATATAAAGATAATACGTTGAGAATATGGAATGAAAACCATTTTAATTTTTATCCTACCGATCAAGTTTGTCGTGGATGTAAATTAGGGTGTCACACTCATCAAAGAATCAAGGCCAATTAGCACTACAAATGTGTATTTGTAAAATAGAAAAACTAATTCGCAATCAAAACGTAGTATTTAAAATGACAAACGCAACTCGAATAGATAGCGTTAAATGCTTTTGATTGCGAATTAGTCTTTCTATTTTAAAAATACACACTTTTAGTGCTAATTGCCCATCGAATTCTGAAATTTTCCAAAAAATGTGACACCCTAATGTATATACTGTTTACATATAAGTTTTTCGAGGCCACACTAAACAGTAAATCTTAGTGAATTCAAGTAAATTTTAGTGAATCACAATGAATCAAGTACTAAATAGTAAATTTCAGTGCATCACAGTTGATCAAAGAGATTTCCCAAATCACTGAATATTTTTATATTATTCTATGAAATTAATTTTTCACTTAGATTTCACAATTAATTTTGATTATTATATTCATGGATCCAGGTTATAAAAAATAATAATAAAAAAAAATTTATATAATGTAATATTTTTTTGTTAATAATGAAAGTTAAAATGTATGCTTCATAAACATAGATTCAGGATTGACAATTTTTTTAGTTTCGTGTCCCACTTTTTTATATTAAAATATTCTACGGACCCCCTTTTTGAAATTTTACAGTTGATAAATTTCAATTTTAACTCTAGAGAAACGGTTCTGGTATATTCAACAAAATATATCCAGGACAATCTGAAAATTCAGAATTAAAATTACTATGATCAACCATTATAGTAGAAAATGTTTTAAAAATTTACATATTTACTAAATAGGCCACCAAAATTCACCTGGGCAACTGGTTGAATTCTTAATATAAATTAAACTTAGATCACATGATAGATTTTTTTAACAATTAACGACTCATTTGTGTTGTTGAACGTTTTACATAATCAATCTCATCATGTCTTAATAATCAGATAAAAAATTCGAACGGGTTGGTTGATTCTTCCTCCAGATTGAATTTTTTAGCTAACGCCAAGATAAATTAATGATGTTTTATCAGTATCATTATAATTTATTGTCAATACTAAGACTTAAATTTCTTGGTCAAATTTAATGTATTGAGTTATAATATTAGAATCTCAACGGAATTGTTGAGAAATGCAAATATAGCATTTTTAATGTTTTTTTTTATTATTATATTTTGAGTTGTGAAAATTATCACGTCTTCCAATGTGAGCACATTGAATTGTGAAACTGATAAATAATAACAATATAAACGTGTATATTTAGGGATATCAAAAGCTACTTGGTAAAGGACATTTACCTCCAAGACCTATAGTTGTAAAGGCAAGATATATTAGCAAAATGGCAGAATATAAATTAAAAGAAAATGGAGGAGTTTGTATTTTAACTGGATAATTAAAAAATTTAATGAAATTTTTTATTTTGTAGTCTTTTATATTCTACTTCATCTTCGTATCGTGCTATTTTCGAACTAAATCACCAATATATTTAAATTTAATATCTATTACCTGATATATTCTTCTTTTTGAATATCATGAAACCCAACATCCATATCTGATAAATCGTTTTCATCCATGAATCTAAATATCAGTTAATTAAAATAATTATTTCTTAGCTTGCATTGCTTGTTATTCTGATTTAAGTTTGAACATTACGTTAAAAAATTGATTTTTAGATTAAATTTTAATAAATTTTTGGATTATTATAATAATTATATAAAAAATATTTTAATCGTATAAAATTGAATCTTGTTAGATTGCAAGTTAAATTAAAACGGAATAAAGTAATGAGTTTTCAAAAAAAGTTTAAATTGTGTCAAAAATTAAATACCTATTTTTTTCACCAAAAACAGATTGAATTTGATTGTACTTAAAATTGGAACAATCACTATCTTCTATGAAATCATGTTCATATCTATTAAAAAAAATAAAGATACATACAAATAGTAAATTAACTCATCAGTTTCGTCACATTCAACATTCCGTTTAATATAATGTGTTTTCCTTTGATGTTTAACTTTAAAAGTCTCTTTCGCTAATGAATTAACATTAACTAAAGATGCATTATTATTAGTTTTCTGAGTTGACTTTATTTGAACAATTTTTCTTTTCGATTCATGAACACGAAGGGGTTTAAGTTCTAAACATGAATAAAATAATTATAATAAAAAAAAACTTTTTTTATTGTAGATTATTTCAAACTGAGTTTCCAATTTTTTCAGCGGACTTTCAATATTTATCTTTTGGTGCTGATCATTCGCAAATTTAAGTAATTCTTGAAATGATAGATTTGAAATATTTTTTTTCATTTTTTTAGGTTCTTTTTTCGGTACAACAGAATGGGATTCAATTTTCAAGATGGATTTACTATATATGTCAACATCTGTTTTTAATTTATAAGTTGGTTTTACAATCTTTTTTGGATATACATTTTTCTTTTTGGTTGGTACTACTATTGGAGCTTCGGTGGGTAATGTCAATTTCTCATTGATTCGCAAAAATTTATTGCGTCTAGAAATGATGTCTTTATTATTCAAATGTATGTGTTCTTTACGTATCGATGTATCTCGTAGTGGTTTCATTTTAAAATACAATAAATATGTTATGGAAACAAAATATTTTAATATGGAAGAGAATTTAGATTCTAAAGATTTTAATCTAAAAGAAGGTTAAATTGGTTTTAAAATTGTGTGTAAATATTTAGACATTGATAAAGTGGTTAGTTTAATTAGAGGATTGAAAGATGGTAATTTTTCAAGTATTTTATACATTTTCATAGAGGGACTCAACCAACAAGAAAAAGAAGAGTATACAGATCTGATTAATCTTGAAAAAATCTTGGAATCTGATTTATTCAATAGTGTTCGTCAAGTGTATGAACTCATGTATAACACAGTAGACATTAAGAGAGATGAAGAGACTAGGGCAATAGCAACTGAAAAGGTTTTTATTTATTTTTCAATTTTAATACTTTTTAAATTTATGGCAATCTTTCTTTTTTTTATATCTGCCAATGTTTTTTAGAAAGCATTTAAAATATTTAATTGATAAAACTAACTCCAAAAAAGGGAAATTTTCTGATACAAAATTAAACTTATACGAAAATTTTAGTTTATAAACCTTTCAATTATAATTATAGAATCCATTATGGATGGCTGTTTTATGGTAGATAGTTTTATTTATAAATTAATTATTTAGGCTACCATTGCAGCCTTTGCAGCATCTCAAATGTATTCCCATCCTCGGCTAGTCACGATCAAACGAAGTAATGACAATCTAGGGTTTAATATTACAGGTGGATCTGAACAAAATTCTCCAATTTTTATTTCACGTATCATTCCAAATTCTTGTGCTGATATAAGTGCGGAATTACGGCGTGGAGATCAAATTATTAGCATAAACGGAATAGTTTTTATTCTATTTTCAAATTTTTATTTTTCAGAATGTAGAAAATGTATCCCATTCAAAAGCTGTCGAGCTGTTTAAAGGACCAGGTAATTACCCATGTTATGATTTATATTTTCATAATTCTATTAAATTTGATAACGAGACATACTAAAATTGTTGAAAAAAAGTTTTGGTGTTGTGCGGGCGGGACGAAATTTTTGTAAAATGGGGCTTTAATTTTCCGAATTTAAAATTTAAAAAAATTATATTTTTGAATATCAAGATTCATAACTAGAATTATATTTGTGTGTCAAATGTAAACTGTTAAGCCCAGATCCGTGAAGAGGTGACTAGGGCATATTGGGTAATACCCATTGTTTGCAAAATACTGTACTTTTTAGCGGTCTATTTTTGATTTTCGAGTGAAGGCTGGAGTATGACAGGTTCTGCTTTGTTTGAAATTTAGAATATTGACATTGAATACATATTTGATTGTTAAAGCTTATTTTAGAAACTACATTTGTTTTGATGGTTCAATATTTACCTAAAGTGTTGGATCAAATAGAAAAACAATTTGACGACTAACAAGTTGTAATACAATAGTTTTTACAAAAAATGTAAATCATGGAAAATCTTTAATGTTTAAATGGTACATTTTAAATAACTTGTACAACGTACATTTATTGTTTGTTTTTATAAATTTTAATAAAACCTTAACCTAATGAAGTTTTATCAATATTCCAGCCAATCTGACGAGAAGGCGAGAAATACAAAAGTAAAAATGTTATCAACCATTAAAACAACGGGAAGGATCAATCTCACTACTTTAAAATGGCTCATATTGACCCCTGGAACCAGTTTATATAAAATACATTTGTTCTCTATAATTTTTTAAAGGGCATCTACTTTAATCCAACCCTGAAAAGAAAAATCCAGCTTTACCAACCCTTTAGATAACATGAGATGACCTTTTAAATTTAATAATTATTTAATTGTGAAAAAATAAATATGTAAATTATTCTTGTGATATTCCATTTTCATGGATGTTTCTTTGCAAACATTGTTTTGTATGATTCCAAACGACAAATGGCATATGCCTATATATTTATATTTAATATAATTATAAAGTAGATTCTCAACAAAAGTGTTATTTTTGAAACTGAACAATTGAACAACAAAACTGGTAAAATTTAAATCATACCTCGTAGTTGAAAGTGACTTTACTAATTTTTATTTGTATGACTGACCAAAGAAACCAGAATAAATGTGAGCACATGGTGAAAATTGGTATTTCGTTGACTAGTTGATCAAAAAATTTTTGAGTAGATTCGTTCTGTATGTATTCATCAAATGAAGTGTAAATAAAATTATTGGGTCGTATGCAAGTATCTACAGCCATTACATTGGCATAGTTTGACATTTTATCTTGCAATACATTATTAGACATGGTGTTTTGATAAGATTGCAAAAAATTTGCAATTTCTGTGGAATTTGGAAAATCACGACATTTTTTGAAATATGGATCAGTATCCACGTTATAATCGTACATCCACTCGCAAAAGTGATTGGCAATGTCAAATCCTCTAAAAATAAAAATACAATCGTTGTCAACATTTTTATATAAAATTAATTGGGAATCCCAATTTGTTCTACTATTGGTAAATCCTTGAGGAAACGCCAAGTTTATAATATTATTACTTACATCGTGTAGTTTACATAAGTGTCTACTTAAATCCAACCATTTTTACTAAATGTTATACTAAATTAAATTACTAAAATTTATTTTTACCAACCCTTAAGAGAATAATCCACTTTGACCAACCTTAAAGGGAAAAATTCATTTTCACAAACCCCTAAGTGAAAATTCTAATTTTACCAAACCCTTAAGGGAAAAACCCATTTTTACAAGCTTTTTAAGGGAAAATTGCAGTTTTATCAACCCTACAATGAAAAAATCAGTTTTACCAAATCTTTAAGGAAAATTCCACTTTTCACTTAAGGGTTAGTAAATTTTGATTTTAAGTAAAGATGGTTGGGTTTAAGAATATTCTCATTTCGATAAAATAAAAGTTACCAAAATTGAATGTCTGTGTAAGCTGTTATTCAGAAAACTTAAAAGTACCAAAAATTTGAAATCCCAAATGACCCTTTATTTTAAAAATGAAGAGTATCAGAATTTTATAATGTTACCTATAGTTGTATGATGAATATTCAAAATCAATGGGTAAAAGTTGTCCTATTATTGCATCTTTATCTATTAATCCAAGAATATTGCCTTCCTGTAGATCATTGTGACTGAAAACAACGGGACTGTTTGTTTTTATAATCATTTCACTATTTATCAAATATCATAAATTTCTTTAAATATAAAATTACACCATAAAATCAATATGAAAATCGTAATCAAAATCTGCAAATTTTTCGATTCCGACAATGTCCTTGTTTTTTATAAAATCTTTAATTTTTGAAGACATACTAAAGGTTTTATTATCTTAGATTTACATTTTGAATAAAAAGTTAAATTAATAGCTAATTTATATGCAGAGCCCAACCTAGCATGCTCTCCGGATCTGTGGAGGCCGTGAAAAGCCATATAGTAGCCCTTCTCAAAAATTTTAAAAAATGGGACCTCTATGTATTCATTCATCGATCGGTCATTATCTAAAAATTAAAAATAACCGTTGGAAATAGGAATGGTTATCGGAATTTGCCAACATTACCTATTTATAAATTAAAAAGTAAGTCACTTATGATTGTAGGCCCAGACCATATGACCCTAGCCCCTCTTCACGCCCTGCTTATTTGACACAATTTTCGGTGGATTCCGAAGAAGTCTCCAGTAGCTTCGAAAGTTTGTATGCATTACAATGTAAATTTTACCTTATCATTTTAAATTCTAGCCAATTTGAATCTTTTCTAAGTGGCATATAAAGTTGATGTAGAGTACCAATTAAATTGGCAATTTTTCTAGAAATTTTAGCATCATATAATTCCGATACGGCCAAATGTGGTGCCTAAAAATAAACATTTATGTTCTTATTTTAAAACTATTAAATTTAGTCGAAATCAAATCTCTTCAATCTTTACTTCCAGCGAATTTCTTCCATGATATTGCCAAGTTAAATTTCCCTAAATCAGATCGGCTAGACAGTGGGACATTAAATAATTTTTATGGGTAAATGTAAAAATTAAAATTTGCAAAAATTTTTTCTCAGTATGGAAAAAAATGGTCAATGCATGATGCATCTTAGAATTTAAGATAAGTCTGATTTTTAAACTTTTTTATATTTAACGCTCGTAGCGATATTAATTTTTCCGTCAACATCATTTAATTTCATTAATTTTAGTACCCGTTTAATAAATTAATATTTAAAATTGGACCATATTTTTAGTTAGCAAATTCAAATTTAAATCAGATTCAATAAAGATTTAAATAGAATAATTCTAGTTAACTCATTCTAATTAGTCTTACTTACATACAATGCTTTGTTTGTCTGTGTGTGATATCGTTTATTTCAATAACTACGAGTCTTATAATATTTTAAAGACCACATTACAATTACAGTTTTTTCCGGGTGAAAGTAAGATAAATTTCAACCTCTAAAATTCATATCTTACTTGTCGAAAATTCAAATTTTCCTTTTTTTTGAAAATCAAACCAGTTCAAGAACTTAAAAAAATATATAATCTGATACGGATTTTAAAATCATAAACATTACCATAAATTAAATTTAAAAAAATTATATCTTCAGGGTCAAAACCACAAATTACCTTTTTTTTAACGTAACTTAAAACGGCCTTAGAATTTAAAAAAAATTACAGATGGTAGAGTTGTATCCTGTTAACACACATAAAAAATTTCCATCTGAATAAGTGACGCCTTCACGGTCAAAAAAGCATTTTAGTATTCATATATTTTTTTCCAAAATATTTTGTAAAAACAAAAAATGTGAAATAATTAAAGGTCCGAAAATTAAAAAAAAAATTATTCTGATAGAGCTTATTCCATTTGATATAAATACAAAATTTCAACACCAGAAATCTACGTATTCCCGGTGTAAAATAATTTTTAATATATTTTCATCCATTATTTTTCAAATATTTCAATTAAAATAAAAATGTAAATATTGATCCTACAATTTTAAAAAAAATGTCCATTTACGTCATTTACCCAAACGTCTACACATTTCCAAATGAGAATTATTTGTGAAAATTTATATAATTCATTCCTTCGGATTTTTTTTCATTGCTACGCAATTTTTCATTCTCAAATACTCATTTTCAAAAAATTTAACAAAATTTATTTTACTTTTATTTACGTGATATAAAATTAATATTTTTTATTCATTAACTCATTGAAAAAAGATACTGAATATACAGGTTTATTTACAATTTTATTTTTTATTCCAAAATTCCAATTTTACCAACCTTTAAGGGAAAAATCCAGTTTTACAGAATTGCGGAGTATCCCATAAAAACTCAATATCACAAACAAAACAAAAGTAGTTCTCAAATAGAAAGATTAGTGATAAACAAGTTATCCCAGAAGCATCAGATTCAATCAAAGTTTTCACGTGAAACCAACAGTTAACCCATATAGTGGAACTACCAAGTGTTTCCATAGAATTTTTGATATGCTTTACCTTCGTCAGTTGTAATTGTTTGAATTATACACTGTTTACCTCTCTTTTTGCATGTCTGTTTCAGAAAATTCAGCCCTTCAAGCACGTTGTTTGCATTTTCTTCTCACAAAAATGGTTGGTAAAAGTGGGTTTTCCCATAAGGATTAGTAAAATTTGGATTTTTCCTTAAGGGTTTGTAAATGTGGATTTTTCTCTTAATGGTTAGTAAAACTCGATTTTTCCATTAAAGGTTAGTAAAAGTGGGTTTTCCCATCAAAGTTGGTCAAATTTGGATTTTTCCCTTAAAGGTTGGTAAAAGTGGATTTTTAGTAAAAATGGTTGGGTTTAAGAATATTCTCTTAAATAAATGGGATCACAAATTTGTTTTTAAAATTCTATACAAAAATGCTAAGCAAATAAAATTAAATGGGAATTATTCATTTTAAAGTAATGTAATGTGAAATTCAAGTTTAGGAATGACTTCTTTAAATTATTGTTAATAATAAGTAGCATTTTTAATTAAGATTTTTTTATTGAATTGATTTTATTGGTAGAATTAGACAAGTCCTGCATCGGCAGAGCTAGGTGCTGTTTGTACGTGGTACAAAACAGCCAAGCTAGTAGTTTATATTTAAAATACATTTATAAATGTCACGTTTGGACAAAATGGTTACTACAATATTGGATCGAAATAGCAGCCTTTATCACCATAAGGTATGTCCCATAACCCTTTACATTTTTATACAAGAGAAAAAATTTTTATACCCATATATTAAAAAGGGTATTAATGTACATTTCTTAATTTCTTTTTATTGGAATTGTTTCGTAATTTCCATTTTAAAAAATGATTTAATTCAAATACTTATTGAATTTATAAATAGATATTAATTTCCAAATATAAAATGTCAAATTACAATATTTGACATGGAATTAAAATAAAACATAAATAATTTTACACTGTAGATTTTCAATAAACTAAAAAATGTTTAAATGCAATCAATTGTATAATAAACACAATCTTGGCGTTCACGGATATTGACTTGATTATATTTATTAAGGTTATTGGATTTAAAATAAATATTTAATTTATTACACAAAGTGTTAACCTGTAACCTATTTTATCAATTAAATTAATCCTTCGACTTATTTACTAAATTTTTTGAATATTTTTAAAAAAATTTAAAAAAAATAATGAAAAAATTTTTAATTTTAAATATAATAGAGTCCTTTATTTTGAATACATATTTACATTCAATTTAGCTAAATTTCAGCCTAAAGGGTTAAAAATGGAACAATTTAAATTTTCACTTTTTTGACCCCAAATAATAAATTTTAAATGCAGATTCAAAACATTAAAAAAATTATACCGGTATATATTCTTCAATTCTTCCACCATCAAAGACACCTAAAAGCCGTGGACCTTGTTTTAATTCGCTGAGAATAGTAAATATAACAGTTCCATTAAAAATATCATTCTTGGATAAAATTTGTCCGTATAAACGTACAAGACACCTTTGTTCCTCTGTAGATTCAATTGAAATGTAAATTTTTTTGTCTAGAAATGTAAATTATTTTACAAATTTTTTATAAACCCCAATTTTCTTTGTAGTCATTCGGGTTTAAATAAAGATTGGCCGTGTCACCAAATTTAGAATGAAATAAAACTTTTGTTTCATCAAACGCAACGGCATCCGGAAGTTCACAATAGTACAGTAAATTACTCATACCCCCTCTACATTAACGTATAAAAAAATAAATGGATAGATCACGTAATTATACAAACATTGATAAATTCCTTGTATTTTTTCCAGGAACCCGCAAGATAAGAAGAACAGAGAGAACGGCATTTCTGTAGAACCTTGCTGTCTCGACATTCAATTCGATTGCTCATCAAAGACATTATTGTGGAAAATAGTAATTAAAATAAATAAAATTAGATTAAAGAAAGACAACTTTATTAATACATAAAATGAGTTCAAGATTAAATTCAGCATTCTGACTTTTTACGTTGCTCCTTCAATTTTTCCATCAACTGCTCAGAGAAGGCAGAGGGTTTCCGTAAATTTTCTTTTGGGGTCTAAAGAAATTAGAAAGTTAAACAAATAGATATACATTGTTTCGTTTATTGATGAGTTCTTGCTTCCATGCAGGAATTGATAGTGCTTTGATAGCGGCTAGATAGAAAGTTATTATTGTAAATATAATGTCTAACGTAAAGGACGTTCGGATATAGTCAAACTAAGCATTTCAAGTGACGGTGGAGGCAATTCAAAGGTTTGTTCAACTGGAACATGTGGTACGTGTTCATAAATGTTTTCCGATTCGGTTAAGGGTTGAAACTCTGGTTTGAGTTTGTGAGTAAGAGTGGAGTATTGGTGGGGACTAGATAATTCAGTTTTACGTTGAGGTGGTTTTGGCAATTTTTTCCTAATTGTAGAATGATTTTCCCCTCCACGTGAGACAATTTCCCGGAATAATTGCCGCTGTATCGCTTCATCTTGTACACCACGCATATTATGTCTAATCCTGTCTTTGTTTAATCTGTGCTGGTCAATAATTACATTTTTTTGAGAAAGCGACATAGAAGAATACCCCGAGACGGTAGAATGGACACTATCGCAACACTGATATACTACTGGTGAATTTACATCTCCAATATTGCTGATACCACTATAAATACTACTATACGTGGAATTGCTACTAAATGACGACAATGAACTCATCCTGTTTAGATTTTTTTCTTTTTTGAAGTGTCTTTTAATTTGTTTACCCAAAGATAATTTTAATCCCCAATATACGGGACCGTCTCGTTTATTAGTTTGAGAGTTTTGAATAGTATCGTAAAAATAGTCGGGTTTAGGGTACTTTTTATTCATCTAAATTTTTATACACCAAAATATTCAATATTAAAGGTTACATTGATTTTTGCAGAAATTTTGGTAGAATTAGATCTTTTCGGAATGCAAGGTTTGTATTTCAACAAGGAAAAATTACCTTGAACAGTTGCATAGGCCGGATTAAATTTTTGGTGTTCTTTTGACGGTTTATACTAAAATTTCGATATTAACATTAAGTCAATGTTCACGCAAATATGATACCATAAATTGAGACTATCTTGATATATTATCCAGCTTCGCAAATAAATTACAAAAAGTTAATCAGACAATAGTGTAGGATATTGGACAGCATTTAAATAGTTAATTTTATTTGATATTAGTGTTTTCTATACATAAATTACAAATTGCTCTACATATTACCTACATTTTGTATCCAGTTTACTAATTCAATGTTAATTCAAATCGGAGCGACAATACGTGCTAAGTTGCAGACAGCAGTAAATTTGATGACTATGGATACTAGACAATAGAGACGTTGCGATTCGCAACAATCCTCATCTCCTGGCCACCGTTAAGCTCCATATAAATTTCCACTCTCATGAATAATAGTCTTGGTTGCATTATTATAGCAATCGGATTTTATTACTCGACAAGGTCATAAATTATCATAAATGAATACAACATTCTTATAATTTAATCTAGATATTTACTGGACAGTCGTAATTGTTCAAATGACATTTTAATACAATAATAAGTTAACATTGTAACTATTCAATATTGATTGTTACATTAACGATAGTTAAATTTGGATTTTAACTTTTATATCGGCGATTAGGTTTGAATATCGTGATACTTTAAGATAAAATGTAAACGCAATTGATCAATATATTTTATAATGTCATATTTATTAAATATTTCAAATTAATAAATACACTAATAAATCATATTGACTTTATTTGTCAAATAATATGATGATTATTTTTATAATTATTGCAACAAGTCATATTCAAAATTTGGTGATCCCGAAAATGCAAATTTACTCATTATATTTTTATTTTTTTAAGGTCAGATTTAGTACTATAGTTTAGAAATCAGACAGGAAAATGTTTAATGGACATTGATAATAAGTCAAGAAATATAACTAAACAAAAATTAATCAAAATAGATAATATAATGCTCGAATTTATATTACAATATGTTTAGTCTAATGCTACTTCTTCCATGCAATCATACACTTTACAGACTTGCACTTGTTGATCTTTGTGAATTTTTTAGAGTGACGTCTCACAGAACATGTGTTAATTCAAAATATATACATCATACAATACATATTGTAAAATTCAGTGATGAAATTCTCAATTATATTCTAATTCCGTTAGTTAACGGAATTTATTTTTTTATCGAATCAGTATGAACCAAAAATTCAATTACTAAAAATATTAAATCTAAAGCTTTATAATCTATTTTTAATGACTGATAAACAAAAAACTCATTTGCCCATTTCATTTTTTTACTAATTAAAAGTCCAAATTTAATTGGACTGTTTTTACTTTATTTTTAATATTATACACAAATTCTGTCTAATAAATTAAAAAAATGGAATAACAATTGTTATTAAATTTTTTACGCAAATTTTAATAAACAAAAAATTAAGATGGAATAATTCAGTTAAAGTAAAAAATAATGTGATATAATGGTTCCACCTGAAACAAATTTGGGAACCACTCCTTTAAATAATTGATAATAGTTAATAGTAGGATTTTTAAGTTACATATTCAACGTGAATTTATTTATTTGGTATGATAAAAATGTGCCCTCGGCAGAGCTAGGTGCTGTTTGTACGTAGTACATAACAGTCAACCTATCCTAACTTATATAAAATGCGACGCGATTTTTGTTTGTGTGTCTGTCTGTGTGTGTTACTTTTTTGAAATAACTAGCACTCTTAGAATTTTTTTAAAGACCACATTTCAATTACAGTTTTTTCCGGGGCGTATAATAAGATAAATTTCAAACTCCCAATTTCACATCTTAAGGGTCAAAAACCCCTGTTGTCCCTCCTTTTGAAAATCAAACGAGTTGGAGAATTTAAAAAAATATATACGCTGATGCGGATTTTAAAATCATAATTGACGCAGATTATTGGATTGTAAAAAACAGTTGGGGAGCCAATTGGGGTGAGAAAAGTTAATTCAGAATCTTGAGAAGAGACAACAGATGCGGTATCACTGAAATGGCTTTGATGGTTATTATGGAATAATATCTTTATAATTCCATAGTTTACAATAATCTGAATGTATTTGCACTAATTTTTTATTAAATTTATGTTCATTTTTGTTTATTAAAATTTATTGCATTATTTTTAACCATTCAGGGTTAGTTTAGTTTTTGGTGTGAAAGCGTCTGGTTTATAGATTATATTTCAGTTTCTCAATATTTCATTGACGTTTTATTTTTCATACAATTTATTGTAAAAAAAAATTGCTTCATCCTTACTTATATAATATGCTACGCTATTTTTATTTGTGTCTGTGTGTTCCACTTTATTGAAATAACTACCTGTTTTAGAATTTTATACAGTCTACATTTCAATGACAGTTTTTTCTGAGGGGTTCGCAAACAATTTCAACCTCCCGAACTCACATCTTACAGGTCAAAAACCCCAATTGTTCCTCTTTTTGAAAATGAAACGAGTTAGAGAAATTAAAAAATATATACGCTGATACGGATTTTAAAACCATAAACATTATCATAAATTTAAATTTAAAAAAATTATATCTTCAGGGCCAAAACCCCAACTTACCTTTCTTTTTTTAATAAAAACAGCCCTAGAATTTCAAAAAATTTACAGGTGGTACAGTGGTATCCTGTTAACACAGACAAAAAATTTCATAAATATCATTTAAATGTATATACTAGTATAGTAGGTATAAAAACATTAACAATTAAAAAAGGTTTAAAAAAAATAGGCGAAGGAAATTACAAAACTAGATCAAATTTAATCTGTAATTGTGTTCTAAATTACATTTCGAACGCTCAGTAAAATATACTTGTGTTAATTCGACCGAAAGTTTAAAAAGTGGAAATTTTTGGTCATGTATTATTCAAATACTCATAATAACAAGAAATATAACCATTTAATTCTGGTTTTTATTTGTTAAAAAAATTAAATTCCGTCAACAACTGTGTTACTATTATGAACATTCATGATTAACGAAATTGAAAATTTGGAAATTTTGTTAATAAAGAGTTATACTGTAATGTATTGTAAATTATAACTTTTATAATTATAATTAGTTAATGTCAATGAATTTGAAATAATGCATATTTACAATCATGTTTATCTAATTATTTAATTATGTTTATTAACTATGATTTTTAGAAATATGTAGTTAAGATGGTGTTTTCATTTCCAAGACTCAATAAACAGATATGAAATTAAAGCGTGTTTTACTGCGTTATTACCCACCCGGTACCTGATAATTAATCTTATGTTCATTTAAATTATAGGTATTTTACTAGAATATACTCAACAAGGAAATTTACACACTAGAAAATTGGAACTTCCTACCCTAAAAGCAGAGTAATTTAAATTTGTACTGTATAAACTTGACATACAGTGGGCGCTCCCAAAAGTGACTACATAAAGCGCTTTACAAAAATTGTATTATTTATCTAAGACCAAAATCATTCCATGATGGCCGCATGCGGCCCCCAGATCAAATTGTGCATCCCACGAAATTATTTAGATATATATTTATAAAAAATATTGATTTACACTGTAAATTTTACAGAAATATCATAATTACCACATTACCTAAAATTAATTTAAATTTATTAGAAATAATTCTGCCCTTTTGTACTAATTAATCTCAACTTTTTACTTTTTGGGCCTTTTTTACTATTATCTTAACTACATGACTAATCCTAATTTCTATATAAAACTATTTGTCTGTCTGTATACCTGTATGTGTGTTATCGTTTTTTTTAATAACTAAGTCTTAGAATTGCTAAAAAATTCCACATTTTTGTTATAGTTTTTACAAGGCGTGAAAGTAAGATAAATTTCAATCTCAGAAACTCACATCTTACAAATCAAAAACACCAATTATTTTTTTTAAAATCAAACAAGTTATAGAATTTAAAAAAATATACACTCGATACAGATTTTAAAATTTGAAATTCATAAATATTATCATAAATTTTAATTTTAAAAAAATATACCTTCAGGACCAAAAATTCAAATTAGCTTTTTTTAAAAAAATGAAACTGTCCTACAATTTTAAAAAAAATTACAGTTCATACAGTTAATTCCAGTTGACACACACAAGGAACATACGGGATTTTTTTTACTTTATTTTCAAAAGATTTGGGAAAATATTTTTACCATATTTTAAAGAGAGTTTTTTAAAGAAAGTTAAGCTTTCATGTTCAAAAAAGTAATTTACTGCTTACCTTTTTTTGGAAAACTATTTCATTAAAACAAAAAATTTGATATAATTAATGATCCTAGAATTTAAAAAAAAAATTGTCTTGGCACGTTTAAGAATCATTACATGAAAAGATTGGTTATAGTGAATAGTGGCATTTTTATGTAAGATTTTATTTTTTGGTAGAAGTAGAAAAGTCCACCCTAGTGATTGTGCCGGGACAAATTCCCGGGATTTCCCGAAAAAAATTGAGACATACGTGTATTTGATTTATGTTTGTTATTACTATGAAAATATGATTATATTATAATATTTAAAATTTACAATTTCAAAAATCTCACCACTAATAAAACTTAATCAAAAATACCATTTCAAGCCCTCATGGAAAAATTGACTTACACTGATATTCTTTACAAAAATCCGATTTTATGAAATCTTATGAAAAAAATCCACTTCATCAAACCGCAAATAAAAAATCTAATTTTCTAGCCCTTAATGGAAAAATATTCTTTTTCCAATACTTTTTTTAAAAACGTCTTATTCCAACCACAAATTACTAACGCTTAAGGGAATTATCCTCTTTTTCCAATATTATTTTGAAAAATATTTTGAGTTGTGACCTATGTCCGTTCAACCAACGTCAACACAAAGTGAAAGAAATTTCTATACTGCTTCTAATTTCATTACAAAACGTAGAACACGTTTCAAAAACGAATCTATCAATATTATGTGTGTTTTGAAACACTTTTTCAACAATCTAAAATAAATAAATTTTTTTCTAATTAAATTTGTAAATTTAAATTTAGATTCGTATTATTTCATTAAGTAAATTTTTTTTGGTTTCTAAAATTAATTAAGGTCTCTAAAATTTTTAATGCTTCTATATTATATTCTAAAGATAATTTTTAATTTCCCAGTTTTCGACTTTTGTCATTTTCCGGGAAATCACAATCACTAGTCCACCCTCGGCAGAGCTACGTGTTGTTTGTACAAAGTACAAAACAACCAATCTAGTGATTTTATAAAATACTAATTATAATTTTAATTGGCGTAATATTAATATCATGACACTCGTAGTAATTTTCTGATTAATCTGTCAAATTTTAACATTTTGGTCTTACACTTGCGTTTCGACTATATTTTTTAATGTTGGGCCCGCAAAATTTTAAAATTTAATTTTTGGATTTATCTTTTCTTTCTTTATTATCTTTCAATAACGAACATGAAAAAAAATTTGAGAACAACATGTTCTATATCAATGGTGCACCGGAATTAACAAAATAACAAAATAAAACTAAGTGTGCATAATTCACCTTATTTATATTTAATTTAAGGTGAAATGACCGGTGAAACAATTTGGGCAACCACTCCTTTAAATGATTAGTAATAGTGAATAATTGAATTATGTAACATTTTTTTGGTTTAATTAATAAAGTCCGCCCTCGGCAGAGCTAGTTACGGTGAGTACGAACTACATAACAGTCAAGCTAGTACAACATAGAATTGTGTAATAATAATTAATGATAATGATAATTAATTACTATGAAAATGTGATTACATTTAAGTCTACTGTTCAGAATATGGAGTCATCATTGTTGAGGCAGGATAATGACGAATTAATTATAATTAATTAAATGCTTTAGAAGCAATATAAATGAAGTAGTTGACGAAATTAGCAATAAAGAACCTTTAATTAATGATGCAAATACTTCACAAATAAAGCTTTTGATAAAAAGTATATTTTATTTTTATATTTTATTCATATGAAATACTCATATACCGATCGATTGGGATATACCCTGGTTGATAAATTGGCATGATGAAACCAGAGTATATAATGAAAAATATTCTAATCATAAATGGGAACGAATCTCTTAAAGTAGGGGTTCCCAACTTTTTTACTTGTGAATTACTTACTTACTTGCCACATTTTAACAATGTATGTTTATTATTTATTTATATTTTTTTTTAATTTAAATTTATGATTAATTATATTTTAAAATGTGTATCAGAGTGTATATTTTTTTAAATTCTCGAACCCGTTTGATTTTCAAAAAAAGGATAATTGAGCTTTTTGACGCGTAAGATGTGAGTTTGGAAGGTTGAAATTTATCTTACTTTCACCCCGGAAAAAAATATAATAGAAATTTGGACTTTATAAAATTCTAAGACGAGTAGTTATTGAAATAAACGATAACACACACACGCACACTCACAGACAAATACATCATATTATATATGTAAGGATAAAATATAAAAATATTTAATTTCTCTCAACTCACCGGCAGAGTTGCCAGATTTATCTGATTATCAGATTCACTTTTTCCGGTCATATGCTTTACATTTACAGAACAAAATCTACATAATGTATTAATGATTATTAATCACTAATTTTAGGACTGCAATCAAAAATAGCTAAAATTAAATATGACAATAAATATACCCAACACAAGGTATATTTTGAATGTTATATTGTAATAAATTGTATCCGCGTGATTAAATCATGTGTAGTGAGTCAAAGTTTGAAAAAAATTAAAATTTTTATGAATTTTTAATTTTCAAATGAAACAATGTCGTACCCCAATGCACTTGTGTACGTATAACATTAATAATAATAATAAGTGCAATTGGTGTAACACCAGTAATTTTAAAATCGATGAATAATTAATTTAATACTAACTCGTTTAACCAACTAACGAATGTTTCATTACAGAAAAAAAACTTTAAGAAACAATAATAATTAACATAATTAATAATTATATTCATTGCAACATTATTATTTGATATTATAATTTTAGATACTTAAAACTCATCTTTTACCTGTCACCTCAGTTTCTTTCAATAAACCTGGATCTAAGTATAGATTTTTGGGTTTTTACATTTTAATTTTTATTAGATTTATAACATCGAGTTATGATAGAACGTGCTGTATATGGAACACTGAAGATGGGAAACTACTAAATTCCTTAGAAGGTCATGGTAGTGTCGTGTACAAAGCTAAATTCAATAATCCTTATGGGTACTTTTTACTTTAAATTTTTTATTGTCGCATGTACTTTTTAAGTAATTTCCTACTGATCATGATTTACAATCAATTCATTGCAATTTCCGTTAATAACCCCCTTGACTACGTATATAGTAAAATTATGAATGTACTGTATATCCTATTTATTCAATGTAAAACAGCGTTCCCAAATGCCGGTCCGTGAAATTTTTTTATTAATTAAAAGTTAATTTATTGTTTTTTATCATTTTTTTTAACGTTGCCTAGTAATTTCGCTTTAATGGTCCGCCGTGAAAAAAGTGTGGGAATCCCTGTTTTAAAAAAATAAAATATACTCAAATAATGTATGATAATTCAAAAAAAACGTATTTTTGTAGTTAATCTTCAGTTAATTCAAATTTGTCATTAATTGTAAAAAGCTAAACAAGCGGTTCCCAAATGCCACGTCGAAATAGTTTTAACTGTCCATCGGAAATGTTTTACGAAAATTTTTCATGGTAATGTCGTTTTAGTGATCCATGAGAAATTTCATAGCAAATTACCAGTACGTGGTGAAAAAATCAGCAGCTAAGCTATTATCAAACTTTTATGTCTATTTAAATTTGGAGGTACTCTTATTAGATTAAAATCCATCAAAATAAATTTAATTTAAATATTACACCATAAAAAAAAGAATAAAATGATTTTTACAAGTCGCTACTTATAATCAATTATAATTAAAAAAAATAAAAAAAAAGTAAATTTACATGAAAATATTACTTTTAGTAACAAAATTGTTACAATATCATTTGATAAAACATGTAAATTGTGGGATACTGCAACTGGAAAATGCAATCATACATATCGTGGCTACAAGGCAGAATTGGTATAGATAAATTATTTAATTAAAAAAGTATATACTGGTCTGTAAACTGGGCCGCAACTGGTTAAAGTTATTTATACTGCACTGCGTAATGAACAAAATATTATATTTATAATAGGTTTGCTTGGATATTCACCCTCAAAGCACTACATTAGCCACTGGAACCATGAAAAATGAAATTAAAATATGTGACGTAGAAAGCGGTGTAGAATTACATTCATTATCGGTAAAAAATACAAATTAACTTATCAATGAGACTTGGAAATCCTAACTTATATAATATGCTACGTGATTTTTGTTTGTGTGCCACTTTATTGAAATAACTACCAGTCTTAGAATTTTATAAAGTCCACATTTCAAGTACAGTTTTTTCCGGGACGTATAATAAGATAAATTTCAACCTGGCAAACTCACATCTTACGGGTCAAAAATCCCAATTGTCCCTCTTTGATGATACGAATTTTAATATCATAAATTTAAATTTAAAAAAATTATATCTTCATGGCCAAAACCACAAATTGCCTGTCTTTTTTTAATGAAAACAGCCCTAGAATTTCAAAAAATTTTAATCTGACTAAGTGACGGTCAAAAGAGTACTTTAATATTCATTATTTTGATTTCGAAACTTTTTTATTAACCCTTTACTACTCGCAGAGGACATTTTTGTCCATTTTTTATACATAAAAATAAATTAACATATTATATTTTGACATGAGCTATAGTAAATAATTAAAATGTCACATTATTTTTAAGATTAAAATTGAGCTTAAATATAATACATGACAAGTATATGTATAACATTACTGTAAGTCACAAATAAACATTACTAACGCTAAAGTTTTTTTGATTTGATTATTATTTAGTGAATACTAAAAGTTTACAATTCTATTTTTGTTGACTGATTTATATTATGATTATGAAAGAAGACATTGAAGAAGATTTTTTATACTTTTAGTGGATCAGAATGCGATAGTGAATATTTGATTGAAAGTTTAACAGAATCTGAAAGTGGTGCACCTGAACCTGTTATATCCATGACTGGCAAAGATGATGTGAGTATTTAGAATACGAATAAATCTACCTAAATATATTTTCTACAGCTCCAAAAAATAAAATTTTTGACAGATCAAATGTTTCAATTGAAAAATTTTTTAGACTACTTTTTACTAATAATATTATGGAAATTATCGTAAACTGTACGAATATGAAAATAGCAGACACATGTTCAAAATATAGTCGACCAAGAGATGAAAAATTGACAAATTCAGTTGAAATGAATGCTTATATTGGAATACTTTTCATATCCCGAAGTTAAAGAGGATCGCGGACACATTTTGTTGATCTGTGGGAAATTGTGGATGCGGTATTGATGCAATTAGAACCGTGATGTTTTATAATAGATTTTTATTTTTGTCCAGGTCTATTAGATTTGACGACATACATACTAGAGAACAAAGAAAAAAGAACGACAGGCTTGCACCAATAAGGGAAATATTTAATCTTTTTGTGGAAAATTTCTAAAACAACTATGAACCTGGAAATAACTTAATATTGGATGAAACCATGGTCTTATTTAGAGGAAGATGCAGTTTTAAAATGTATTTACCTTCGAAGCCTTGAAAATATGGACTAAAATTATATAATTTTGTAGATTCT
>LWCA01001290.1:0-10485 GCA_001642005.1 Intoshia linei | reverse complement strand
GACAGATGGTGCAAAATCTATGGTTGGTAGTAAAAGCGGATTTATTGGATTATGTAAAAACGATGATGATTTTCCGAATTTTATAAATTATCATTGTTTTATGTAGTGCGACCAGAAGTACGACTTTTGGAACAGTGAACAGTCGTACTTTCGACGTACTTTTCAAAACTAAATAAACTTAAAAATTGAAATTTAACTTAAATTTTCATTTTTCTAATCAAAAATTAATCAAAAACATATGTTGTTTCTAAGCAATAAAAGTACTAATTTTAGTACGACAAAAATATGGTCAGCCTATTTTATGTAGTAAAAGGTTAAATCCCAATATAATTATGGATATTACTTTTAAAATCGCTAATTCCATCAGGGCTAAAGCACTTCAAAGGGGTCTTTTCAAAAGTCAATCTGAAGAAAACCGTGAGTTAGTTTTACACACAAACGTAAGATGGCTAGCAGAAGTGTATTTTTGGAAATATTTATAATTTTATTAGACGATATTAAAATATTTCTTCGGAATCGGAATGATAATTATGGCAGAACTCTATGATAAACAATGGCTATGTGAATTATCGTTTTTAGCTGATTTTACGGGAAGATTGACTATGTTGATTCAACATTGTTAAATCTATATTTACAAGGGAAAAATAAAACGTTAACAAATATAATAAGTAGTATTGATTAATTTAAAAAGACAATTCCTTTAATAATTTATGATCTCAATCAAAAAAAATTTAAATATTTTCCTAATATCACCAATTTTTGTAAACATAACCATGATGTTAATATTGATTGTGATAAATTTATTACTGAAATAAAAATTGTTCAAGATTTCAACAGCAAATTCAGTGATTTTCAGAAAATAAAATACATATTAGAATATTTAATTAATCCTTTCAAATCTGATTTAATTACAAGTTATATTTATAAAAAAAAATCAGTTATTTAATTGTATTGCGATAAAACAGAATTAAAAATTGTATCATTGAAATCTGATTTATTCTTAAGGGCTCATTCTATGGATAACGATTTCTGGAAATATTTATCCAAAGAGAAATACAATATAAGTAGGATATGTTCAGAATATGTTCAATCATGTTTTGGTTCTACATACTTATGCGAATCAGCGTTTTCTGTAATGAACTCAATAAAATTGAAAAATTTGTCGTCCCTTAATGATAACAACTTGGAAAATTTAATGAAATTATCCTTGTCAAATTACACTCCTAATTTTAATAAACTAGTAAATGACACAAAAATGCAACCATCTCATTAATGATAAAAAGTAAATATTTCAACTATTTATTAACTAATATAAATATTTTAGTAATGCAACGAAACATTTGGATTTTTTTCAATTATGAAGTGNTCAGTTATTTGATTTTGATTGCGATGAAACAGAATTGCAAATTGTATCATTGAAATCTGATTTATTCTTAAGGGTTCATTCTATGGATAACGATTTCTGGGAATATGTATCCAAAGAGAAATACAATATAATTAAGATGTGTTCAGAATATATTCAATCATGTTTCGGTTCGACATACTTATGCGAATCAGCGTTTTCTGTAATGAACTCAATAAAATCAAAAAATCGGTCGTCCCTTACTGATAAAAACTTGGAAAATTTAATGAAATTATCCTTGTCAAATTACACTACTAATTTTAATAAACTAGTAAATGACACAAAAATACAACCATCTCATTAATGATTAAAAGTAAATATTTCAACTAATATAAATATTTTAGTAATGCAACGAAACATTTGGATTTTTTTCAATTATGAAGTGTATTTAATTTATATAATAAAATTTTATTATTTTTTAATTTATATTATTAAATTTCAGTATGATCTATCGCTAGTATTTCAAAAAATATAAAGTCAATCTTTAAAAAATCAAGTTGGCCAGCCCTGCAATAGATTAATATGCGTATGAAAAGGTTTAATAATTCCTTAAATAATAAATCAATAATTAGCATATTAAATTAACTGTAAATTTAATTAAACATTACTATGAGATCATAAAAGAAAATAAATACTTTACCTATTTGGCTTTTTAGGTATAATGAATAAAAATAACACAAGACAAAAAAGTAACACAACCGAGGCAGCTATTCCTGGCAAGCAAAAAGGAAAAATTTTCAAAAATAAATATTTATTTTCATCAAAGTCGTAGTATTTTAGAGGATTAGAAACATATCCTAAAATAAAAGTATTTTTAGCAATATAAGCCTTTATGGTGTAGTATTATGATGAGTAATATTATTAATGATATAACATTATTATTTATAAAGTTATCTCGTCAATATTGAATTCTAAATTTCAGATTTTATCATATCTTTAGTAAGGATTCCTTACTTACTTGTAAGTAATTGTTGCTAAAAATATAACTGTCTGTCCGTGCGTGTGTCCAACCATTTATAAAGAAAACTCATACGCAGAAAAGTACAATTTAAAATTTAGTTTTGTTGTTTCAGTTTTAAAATTTTTTTGATTTTGAATTTTAAAAAACGTAAAAATTAAAAAATATTGATGAAAATCATACACTATCATTAAAATGAATTACAGTATAACCTCCGTTATTTGCCCAAAATAGAGATTTAAAATATCAGGCGAATAATGGAGGATATACCGTACTTCATTTTAAGTTATTTGATGTCCTTTTTTGGAAATTGTACTAGTTGCTATGAAAAATAAATTTTAAATTAAAATACATGCATAATAATTATAATTATAGCCGATTAAAATCAAAGTCATTATTGACGATTTAACCTGTTTACACTTTGTAATTGTACATTGTACAATAGGGTATTACACCCATCAAAGAATCAAGGGCAATTAGCACTAAAAGTGTGTATTTTTAAAATAGAAAAACTAATTCGCAATCAAAAACATTTAACGCTATCTATTTGAGTTGCGTTTGACATTTTAAATATCACTTTAAAAATATTATGGAGAAATTAAAACTGAACTTTATTTTAACGGAAATTGGCGTTTGAGTTTTTAAACGTGGTACCGACATTATAATATTATTATTAATGTTTAGTTATACAGTTTATTTTTTTAAATTTGTTTCTAGCTCAATTTTTGGGGGTTTTATTAACGATTTAATTTTTCCAATTCTGGCAATGTACATTATTCACAGTTGTCAATTTCACATTTGTCAATGCATAATATGTATGTTTCAATTATATTAATGAATGGCTCATTGCTTTGTATAGTATACAAGTAATATACATAGTAATGTAGTACCTGTAATTAGTGAACAAAAGAAAAATCCCAGACATCCTCCAGGTGTAAATGCTGAAGAATGAAAAGATTCATTGTCGGATGTTGAGTAAGGACGCATCAAAGATTTGCAAATTACATTTAAACCTATAATATAAAGTCAACATATATTAAAAATACTATTATTTTTACATGTTGTATTATGTTACCACATTAACCCTTTGAGGAATATTCGTTATTTTAAAATGAGATTTAAGGTAATATTTAAAACAAGCTATATGGAATTGGGTGTTAACTTATTTCTAAGAACAAAAATACAAAGTCATTAAATTAAATTGGGGCTAATTTATAAAATTTTATTAACAGAAAAATATTTATTTTTTTTTATTTTTATATTCAAATTTTCATCAGTAATTTTTTTCAAAAACTAAGAGTCCTAAAATTTGAACATACACAAATTTCAAGACAGATTTTTCCGGCAGAAAATATAATAAATTTCAATCTCAGAAACTTACCACTTACCTGATCAAAAACCCCAATTATCATTTTATTAAAAATTAAACGATTACCAAAATTTAATAAAATATACACTCTAATACAGATTTTAAAATCAAACAAAAGCTACAAAAAAAATGTCAACTTCGAATTGACTCTGATTTTTTAAGTCGGTTCCAATTACTAGATGCATCCCAGTTGAATTAATTATAATTATAGGACGCACACCCTTCGAATCTCATTATGATTTGACTAATTTCTATAAAATACTTCAAACGAAAAAACAGCTCACCAACGAGTGTTAAAAAAATTTTTGATAAAAGTGTACAAAAATCTAACCAACATTGGAACAATTACATTCTACAATGCTACGCCTATTTCTCAATAAACAAGATAACATTTAAGTTTCTATAAAGACATCTTTTCCCAGTAGATTCGGATACTATGTCATAAACTTGAACAGATGTAATAAACCTAGAAAATTGTATTTTATGTAAAGTTATTATCGCTCTCACATTGTATTTTAATATTTAAGTCTTAGTCCAATATTACAAGGCTTGAAGCCCTAATATGCATTGCTGTACATGCACCTGTATATAACGCCGTGGAAATACAGCAGTAGGTTCGGACCACATGGAAATTTTAGGCTCCCTATAAAATATTTTTTTAAACTTAGACATTTGTTGTTTGATAAATTATACATTGTTTAACGATCGTTTATCGGCTAAAAATCAAAAATTGCAGTTGCAAATCGCATTGGTCATCATAATTTTGATAAACTTAATAAGTTTTCCAACATTACCTATTAATAAATCAAAATATTTGGTCATTAAAGATTGTAGGTCCGGCCCATAAGGCGCCTAGTCCCTCTGTCAACGGCTCTGTATGTACATGGTAGCTTATAATTAACCCTGATATTAACTCAAAAAAGTGACGTAGAAATTATATAATAATTTGCATGTATAATATACAATGTATATACGTTTCACACACTCAACAATGAAATTTGCATATTTTTTTCAAAAATAACTCAACATAATTGAAAGCTCTGTCATAATGTATACAATAATTTTTGTGGTCACAGATTAAATTTGACATTAGTAGTAATGATATTATACTATATTTAATTTAAATAATTACAAAATATTTTAATTAAAAAAACCAAAGGAGTTTAAGTAGTGATGAGAACAAAAAAAAGTTGCATAAATATGATAAATGCAACGTTACCCGAAAAAAAGTTCCACGATTTTAATAATTCTGAAATATTGAATAATAATTAAAAATTATTTTCATGAAAAGTTGCAAATAAATTAAAAAAATTGCATGACAGGAGATACGCTTCACTGATAATACATAATATTACCATTTACCAATCCCAATATCAATTTCATAAGACATAAATAATATATATTATTGCAGAATCCATATGAAAATGTTGCTACTGCAGTCAATACGTATGCTAGCGTGATAATTTTTTTTAATTGGAATTTATCATACAAATATCCCCATAGGTAACTAAATTTTTTTAAATAAATTATGAATTAATCAAACCTTGATAACAGTTGACCAAAATAGAAAGTTGCATTCAGAATACCAAAATAATGACCAACCGTAGATTCATCATTTGTAATGTACTATTTATATTATAATATTAATTAACAAATGTGATATTATATCAATTATTATTATACAATGTATATATAATGTATATATACATATATATAAATATTATCACTATAATATATACATTACGTATATATACATTAGGGTTTCCATTTTTTTATTAGAAAAACCTATTTTTCACGTGGATTCCTGTAGCATTGTTAACAATACTATTTTTAGTGTGATTTGGTAGTGCTGTGTATTCCAAAACTATATAAGATATTGACTTCACAAATATTGACTGCTTGATAGTATTAACGTTTAGTGTAGAGTCCTTATCATTATATGGAATCACAGCCAGTCATTTTTGCCTCATCTCCATTTCACATTGCGATGCCTTTTTTAATTTTAAGCATTTATTTTCAAAAAAATGAAATGGAATAATATTTACTTCTCCCCCTCACCCCAAATGTAATTATTAAAATTCTTACAAAAATATAAGGATAAATTTAATATACTTATCTTGTATTTTATATAACTTATTAAAAATTCCATTAATAAAAATTTTATCTCTAAAGCTCTAGAATCGATTTTTAATTACTATCATTGCGAAAATATTATTTTTAACTTTATTTTATATCTGTAAATAATTTAAAATTTTTGATGGACCCCAATAAACTGCTGTGGACACTAGGAGTCCACATAGACCACTTCATAATGTTTTTTGTACATTACTTGGTCATTTATTATTCCAAAACTCATAACTACAAAAAGGACCATGTAAAAGTTTTTATTTAAAAAAATTGAATTCCGTTAACAAGGGTATTACTATACGGAAATTTCCATATTAATAATAATTAATCCGTTAATAAAGACTTAGACTTTATTATGAAATTTTACATTATAAACTCATTTCCATTTTAATTTAATCATTTTTTGTACTAACGTTCTTGCAAAATCTGAAATTTTTGAAAATGTGAAACACCCTAATACAGTGGTTTTCAACGTGGGCATTAGCGCCCCAGAGGAGTTTTCAAAATTTAGGGGCTTTGCAACCAATATTATTAAAAATGTCAAATAAATTATTTTTGATATTGTCGACATAAAATATTTTTCCATTATGTATTTAATATTATGGGATGTAAGCCTTCAAAATGTCTTTACCCATTGATGTTTTATGCAATGTCAAGGATACTATTGTGTTTTCCAACATGACACGACATTTCTTACATGATTGAAAGTGGATTCTATTCTGTAAACAAAATATTTAATAAAGATATAATCAAAATTCATATGTGTCAAAGAGGAGATAGTTTTATCAAATTAACCAGCACAAAACCAAGAATTAAAAAGTTGGTAGTTAGGATAGTTAGGATCACAAAGAAATAAAAAAAAAATTATTTACCTTTTTTTCCATTATTATTAATTTGATAAAAATTATAGTTCATTTAATCATAGGGGCGCTGATTCAGAAATGTATGTATTATGGTGGAACGTGGGCGTTAGTTTAAAAAAGTTGAAAACTCCTGCTCTAATATATACAATTTTGTGTATAATATAATGAATTATATTATATATTTAATAAAAGTCTATTATGTCATTTTTTATAAAATAATATTGAAAAATTTTTCTACTTTCTTTAATTTATTTCTGTCCGTAATATTATTAAATTAAATACAATTAACCGTTAATCGTGTTAATCTTGTTTTCTTCGATTAATCTTATTTCAATTAATTGTATTTTATTACATTTTCATTTATGAAGAAATTTAATATTATTACACACTTTTACAAGTTTGAAAAATTTAATTTACTATATTTGTTAATATGTCTAAACCGTTAACATTTATTTTATCAAAAATGTACAATGTTGTAAAATTATAGCCAAATGGATTTGAAATAGACGGAATAAAACTAACAGGTATAAAGTGCCAATGTTCTGTCTAGTGCCGGCAATTGATAACCTGATTCGATAAATTTATCTATTCAATTTTTTATCAATAAATTGGTTTTTAGGATTATTTAAATTATTTTACTTTTCTGGAATTCATGTTATTTATAACATTTATAATAAGTTAAAACTAAAAATGGTAGTTTAAATTATATGAATAGTTGTGATTTATATCGACAACAATTTTATATAAAATAATAGTTAAAATGTAGTATTACTGCTATATGCTCTGCTGTAAAGAAACTTGAATAATAATAGGAATAAGAGTAAGATAGCTAAATATAATAAATTAAATACAGGTTATCCTTGATTATCACGATTTAATTTTTTTTTGTTATTATGATTATGTTATTTATGTATTACCTGAATTACTGCAATGAAAAATGAATTAACATTTAAATTTCAATGCGAATTTTAAATTTTTATATTAAAAGAATACATTCTTATATTGATTTTTAATAGTTCACTGTCAATTGTCAATAAAAAAATAATTTAATAATATAAATGCATGAAAGAGTATGGAAGCAAATTTTTTATATATGTAGTGACCTAAAACGAGGTACATAGTATTTCAGACAGGGTCAGTTACATCAGATTTTTTGTTTTTCTGTACGATACAACCTTTATTCTTAAATTTGCAGCTTTTCCTAGTAAAATCTTAGATTATAGTAAGGATTTTTAGAAAGCACCCAAAAAATATAAAATGTTTATTAAAAAATATTTGCTAAAAAATTATTATTAAAAAAGCTTGAAATATGGTAATTAAAATTGTATTGGGCAACCCTCACAATAATTTGTTAACAGATATAATATTCAAATTTCCCTTCAAAATGTGATATGAAATTACAAGGTTATAAATAGGCATATCTGCTAAATTATATGCAATGCATATTACGCATTGAATAAATTTAAATAATTTAAATAGCCAGAATTCGAGAAATTAAATCGTTTAATCGTTAGTCAATTAAATTGAGCTAAAAACAAATAAACTGTATAACTAAACATGGAAAACAATATTATAAAGTCGGTACCACGTTTAAAAGCTCAAACGCCAATTTCTGTTAATATAAATTCGGTTTTAAATTCTCCATATTTTCAAAGTCGTATTTAAAATGACAAACGCAACTCGAATAGATAGCGTTAAATGTTTTTGATTACGAATTAGTTTTTCTATTTTAATAATACACACTTTTAGTGCTAATTGCCCATCGAATTCTAAAATTGAAAAAATGTAACACCCTAATGTACGCCTAATGAAAAAAAAGTTGAGAAACTCTCATCTAAATTGTACAACTGAACACAGGTTTCAACATGTAAAGTTTTACCATTATTATGTTGACAATGCTAAAGTTATCTACCAGTAAAGTTCAATTTCAATTTTTATATGTAATTTTCATATATAAAATTGTCATATTTAAATTTTAAAATGGTCAAGCTTACTTCAATGATTGAATTTATTGATTCTAGTTTTCTAAGTAAACTTTCTTCATAAAATTTATATTTGAGAAATACCCATCTTGCTATAATGGGTCATTAAATCATTACATCAATTTTTTAAAAATTTGACCCCTAGTTCAGAGTCGAACCTACCATGCTCGAATCCCCATTCGAATAATCAGAATAGGCACCTAAAACGTATCTCTTATGTCATATGACCATATCAACATCTTCAAGTGTTTGGGATTGACAGTTTAGATTTGACTGACAAAACAGTTATATTAAAAAATGTAATTTTTGAATGCTTAATTTGGGAAAAGTATTCCTACATTTTACATAAATTTCGTTGGGACCCTGCGACGCGTATCGGATACAGTAGGTTCAGTCTTTCCTACTCATTAAGCTTTAATTTACAAAAAATGTATACGTGATATAAATTATGAAATAATGCAACCTAAATGTGCCATCAATATTGAACATACCGATACAATAAAAATGCACGTGTAGACTTTATAATCAACTTGTATATTTTCACTACCAATGATGAACTTTCGTGTATTATATGCCACCTTGGACATTTTCTTTTCGTTTAAAGTAATTTCTGTCATAATAAAATAAATGAATTGAAAAATTTATTAATCAAATAAAAGATTTCGATTGGTATTTCATTTTTATTTTCTCATTTTAAAACTTTATTTTAAATCTTTATTAATGTTAAATAAGAAATAGATATATTTTTAATTAACAATTTTGCTAGAAATGTTAGACATGACATGTTTACATTTAAAATTAGAGTATTTAATCCACATGTGCACAACCTTTCCACCAATTCAGCCACAATGCTACTTTTCTCATTGATACTACGACCCCACAAAATTTACTTCGACATTGAGAAAGTTTACTCTGGACCTAAATTTTATGTCTAATAAAATAGTTTTCTTTAAATTTTAATATGAACTAGTTTTAATTAATAATTTTCAATTAAAATTAATCCTTAATTCACTCATATAAATTAACATCATATTTGTTATTTATCTGAATTGGAATAAATAGCAATAGTAAGATTAATGCAGTGCTTCTTATGGGGGTGACTGGTCACCCCAAGGGGTGAATACGAAAATTTAGATGATTGTAGGCAAATTTACAATTTTCAACATATTTCATTAAATCATTTAATTTAATATAATCTTATGAAAAAAAACCAAAATTTTACCAACCCTTAAAGAAGAAATCCTTTTTTACCAATATTTTTTTTAAAAATCCATTTTTACCAAAGTTTTGGAATAAAAACTACCCTATCTGATTCCAAAAGAAAAAACCAAATTTTACTAATCCTTAACGAAAAAAATTCGCTTTTACCAATATTTTTATGAAAAATCCCATTTTACCAAATTTTTAGATCAATAATTCTTTTGACTGACTCAATAAGAAAAACCTGATTTCAAAAAAATTTGAAAAATCTCCTTTTACTAATATTTTTTTAGTATCTGATTATCTGGGAAATAATATAACAAATTCCACGTTTAAAGACGATTTCAAGTTAGAAACCGAAAGACAGACCACTCCAAATACTACGCCTAGCAATCGCAATAGAACACCTAATGACCGTTTAAACGGCAACAAACCAATTTCAAGGTCTCCAGACTACAAAAGATCAAAAATCGATTATCGATATAACAATAAATATCAATATAACCCTGGGGCATCGCCTCTAAATTTTCGAACAATATATCGCTCACAGTAACTAATATATAACAATTTTCTTAAAAATATTA
>LWCA01000048.1:0-67284 GCA_001642005.1 Intoshia linei | reverse complement strand
AATAATATATATATAATATATAATATAATAAAATATATATAATATAATATAATATGCTACGCAATTATTATATAAGTCAGGATGGCTTGTTTGTTTTTACAGCGTACAAACAGAAACCAGCTGTCATGAAGGCGCGTATTTCGGTGTATATAGACGTTAATAGTGGTTAAGGTTAAATCAAATAATAATTTTTTACACATCTACATTATTTGTTACATGTATACACTAAAAAAATTCGTCAATAGTATTAGACAAGCAGATAAATAATTTGTGACACGTCAATCGAAACAGAAAAATGCGATATACAGTGCCGAACCTGTCCGGTTTGAGGCTCGAGTACGAAAATTGAAAATAGGTTCATATGGCTCCAACCACATCTCTACGGTTTTTGATTTGAAATTTTAAACATAACACATATAAAATAGTTACGATATTCAAGAATATAATTTATTTAATTCTCAATTAGGAAAAATCAGACCCCATTTTACAATAATTTCATTGAGGCCCCGAAGAGATGTCTCGGTACGGTAGATCGGCACTGTCATAGTATATTCAAGAATATGTATATCATACATTGCATACACTCGAAAAACAATAAAGATAAACACCCATTTGATTCAATTTAAAAATAAATAATTTATTAAGGAGAATCAATATATTTCGTCAAAAGAACAATTGTTTCATTATGTTTTGTTTTATAAAGAATTAATGCAAAAAATGCTGAATTAATATGAATTTCTTTGTTCAAATCTGATTTAACAAATGTATGTGCTTGCCCATAAGAGTAATATTCTTTCAATGAAATATGTGGAAATATGTGTACATTCGACGGTTGTGAAAAAACTGATTGTGATTTAAGAGAAAAATTAAAATTTTTAAAACAACAATTCTTTGCTTCATTTTCAAAATTCATAGTATATTCAATGTTAATTTTAGGAAAATATATATCAATTACCTTTTTTATACTTTGTGTCTGAAACAATCGTAAAATTTCTTTAGTTTCAAAATATTTAACCTTAGCTTTGGGTCTATAAATTAATAGACTGACACGTTTTGTGGTAAATGGAATACTAATCATATCAAAATTGTTGTTTGAAATGTGTTGAAAATCATTTTTAATGTGTATGGTCATAATATTCTGAAATGTAAAATGTTCCGATAATTACAATTATTATACATACAATACCCGAAACAAAAAAAAATTGAATTAATTTCTTCATAATCAAATTATATATTTTTTATTTACCATATAATAAATGTAATATTCTCATAGTATATTTGATTTATAGAATAAACACAAATATTACAGTATAAGTTTAAATTATAAATTTATATAGCTGATATTTTAATAACATGACTAAAAAGATGAGCATATTCGTGACTTTGAGTAATTAAAACAATTTTAGGATATGTTTTATTCTTGTTTTTCATTAGTCGTGTTAAAAGATTTATGGCTAGATTGTGCTCAATACTATTGAAACTTTCGTCCAAAACTAATTTCAATTTATTTTCATATATGAATAATTTATAAAATAATCATACATGCTATTTTCGGTTGATGAAAAAATATTCGGCATATAGATAATAGTTGTACTTCTCCTCGAGATAGTATATTTATCCTAAATTGCTAATAATTATTTGTTAATTATAGATAAGCTACACATTAATTCTGTTTTGTAAAGAAACGTGTCACGTGCTTTCTTAAGATTAAATTGAAATTTAGAAAAATGGAAATTAGGAAAATTAGACATAAAATTTGATTATATTTAAATCGTCACCATTGATCAGTGTTCCGTCTAATTTTTATAATACCAATTTTATTTAACATGTAAATATTATTATTAACAATTTAATGTTATATTATGTTTACAAATTATTTCTATAATCATCATTATACAATGTATAATATACATTGTATATAGTATTCTTCAGAAAATCAAACGAGATTATGAAGATAAGGACCAATGCTAGGACACTGCTTTACAAAAAATTGTTATTCACCAAAAAACCGTTAAATGTCGCGTTATGTAACTGGTTAACGTAGAGCTAAATTTAGAAACATGGGGTAAAATTAATTATCTCCAGAAAAAACTTTTAAAAAAAAATTTGATAACTTTTTTTAAAAAGTCAGTGTTCCATAGGTACCAAATCGGCACCGGCGACTATTTGAATCTAAATTTTATCAAATTATACCATTTTTCATTTTTACTTTTTCTCCATTTATTAAACAAAGTTGTTAGATTTGTAAATTCAATAATTTGACGAATTTCATTGACTAGAACAATTAATGCAAAATTATTAATATAAGTTTTATACATAATATAAGTCGATATCAGGCGAGATAAAACTTATGTAGAAAAATTAAATATGTGTTTAGCTTTCTTAGTAATGAATTAATTATTTTTTCAAATTGTAGGGGTTCACAAATTTATATTTTAATAAATGATATGTGATGAAAAATAATTTAAAGCATATTTAGGCAATATACTATTTGGACAAATTCGACCGTATATATGTAATTAATAATAATAAATGTAATATGTCACATATTTTTTTAATATTTTTTGAATATTTTATTTGGAAAAATTGATTTCTGCCATTCTTAGAAAAATTTTTACTAATAGATATTTTATTACGACGAATTACTTGATATTTTTAAATAAATATCGAAAAAACTTTTAAAAATACTTGTAATGAAATTTAATTAATGTTATATTTAAATGTTTACATTATAATTTCATAGCATAATTATATCAAAAATAAATACTGTATTATATTATGTTGTACTCTATTTAATAGAATTTATCACTAATCACAAAATTTTCCACAAGGGTCACAAAATGCCGAAGGCAACACTTTGATAATGGTTGCTATTGTGATAATTCTAATGTTAGCATATTGATATTATTAATGGTGCTTTTATTTTTTGCAAAATTTTTTTTCAGCTTCAACATTCAAAAAAATTATTTTGTAATTTTTCAACAGTGCGGAATACTACACTATCTGACAAAATCGGTTAAAAAAAATCAAATATCTCACGCCACTTAGATTGGGAACGCTGCCTTAATTTAATTAAATCATAATTTTGATTATAATCTAATATATCTTAATTTACTTATATTAATAGGATCTAATAATTTATTTCTTTTTTTGCATTTAATTCCAACAAACGTATACAATTTCATTTTACGTATCTATGTTGATCAAAATTGAATGGACGTGGAAATCGACGCTAATAGTTCTGTTTAAACATAAATGTTACATTTTAATTTTTATTTTTAATTAATTTTTATTTTCTATTATTTTTAGGAATTTAAAAAATATCTATAATTTATGATTCATAGTATCATACGAGCTGGTACCCCTTAGTGATTCCAGTACTCCATTTGGATACCGCTATATTACAGTATGCAGTTAAAAAAATTACTGGCATCATTTTTGTATTTCATATCCTCAATTTTTATAGGATATGTTATCTAATTAATTACATATTTAATTATAATTATGAACACATGTAAAAAACACGCGTATGATTACCTGATTAATTAATGAACCTTTACACAAGTATGGATTTTGTGGCAAAAAAACACTGAGGGTTGATTGTGAAGGTATATCAGCAATTGTTGGATACATTTTAGCAAATTTTCTGAACAGTGTTGTTTTTCCAACACCATTTGGCCCAATGATAACAATACCATTAATTACATTCAAATTAAATATAATATTTTCATTTATTCGGTGAAAATCTTTTTTTTTATCTATATAGATTGATATGAAAATAATATATAAAATTTTTTAAATTGCATTAAATTAATATTAATAAATATGCAAAAAAATGTAAGGTTTATATAAATAAGAATACTTTTTAGTATATCAGAGATTTTGAAACCGTATGCATGGTAGGGTTTTTTCTATATGCAATGGTTATTGAGCTTAAACTCCACAGACCAAAACTTTTACAAAAATGTTTCACTGACCCTCTTAAAAAATTTCTAAATCACTTTATGAACTAAAGATTTGATAATGATAAAACGTGAAAATAGTAATTTGTGTGATTCAAACAGATATTTTAATGGTCAATAAAAAAGTATAACATCCATCAGAGTCGAACATATCATACTCGAGGCTCATGAAAAAATCAAAATGAATGTCTAATTTTTTTTGTCAAATTATGCGCAATTCCATTTGATCCGAGCCACCTCTCCACGGACCTGGACTTGACAAATTAAATTTGATGCACAAAACATTTATGATGGTCGAAAATTCAATTTTTTAAAATACAAATTAACAATGTACTCAATTTGGAAAAATGAGGGGCCATTTTACAAAACGTTTCTTGGAGACCTGAAGAAAATATTGATCTGCCATCGGTTTGTTGGTACACAAAATTGTTTAAATATATAAATGACAAAATAGTAAAATCCCTATGCATAGACTAACTGTGAGGTGCGCACCTCAAATTAACATAAAATACATTATAATAAAATATGGTCTAAAAGCTTCAATATGTTTAAAAAACACTGGATACACATACATTGTACAGTGTACACTGTAAGTACACTTTACACAATGTAAATTATTATTGTTATTATTTGTATTACCTTTAATAAAAATGTAACTGTTTGTACAATTGGCATTAAAGGATATTTTATCTGTCAGCTTCAATGTTATTTGGATACTAATATAAAACTAAGAAAATATCAAAATACAATGTAAATTATATGATTTTTCTTTGAATGTTAGTATAATATTAAAAATATTATTAAATTAGATTATAAAAACAAAACCCGCCTTGACTTTGATTAAATTCCATCATTTCATTGTTCAGAATAAATTCGTATAGTTGAAAAATTCTAGATAATAAGCTTTAAACAAATGAACATAATATGTACTTAAATAAAAAAACATTATTACCTATGAATACGACCAGATAATTCTGAAATATTCATTGTGTGACTTAAGAACGAGGTTACTTTATATATAAGCATCAAAAGCATGAATGATAGCTAAATAGTAAGTAATATTTACGTCAGGGTATCTAATTCGTCCCTTACGAACCCCTGTGTATAAGGAACCTATTTGGGTCCATGCAAATTTTGATTTCTATTGGTTGCAGAGTAATATCGTGAATCAAATGAAACTTCAATATTCACCGCATTTACAATTTATGATTTATTTTATCGTTCATGGGATCTATATATTCAAAATTCTGCCGCAAAAAGATTTGGGTTACACTGACTCAATTATGAATACAATTAATCATATTTTATAATACATTACATAGCTAATATCAGAAGCGATTTTACTATTTGACACATTGCTGTACATATTTAAACCATATATTGAGTAGCCAATAATTATGTAATTGAGTAAACTCCCAATATATGAACACGTCGTGTTGAACCCTATATAAAAATGTAAATTAATAACAAGATATACAAACTAATTATAAAAGAGGTTAACAAATGTAATATTATTAATTTAAACATTAATTATGTTAAATCATTTAGTTGAAATTTTATTAAAAATTATTATTTAATATATAAAGGTATATTATAAATATATAATATAAGATAATATAATATATTATAATATATAATATATACACTATGTATAAATATTAATATACATGTATATGGAGGTATAAATAAATTACAAAACAATAAAAACATTCTAAGTTTTAGCGATTCCTGTCTGTATAAAACTGCATTTAACGAAGTATTGCAAATATCAAGTTCTCTGCATGAACCACGTAAAAAAACAATTTGCTCAAACCGACTTTTTACATTCATGTGATCATTTCTAAAATTAATTTGAAATTTAATAATAATGCACATAATAATATGAATATATGCGAATAATACTTATTGTACAAATACAAATTAAATTATAAAATAGCATATAAAATTGAAATGTCAAATGAAATAAATTAAAAAAATTTTGAATATACCTAAATATGGATTCTTCTTTTTCATATTTATTGGTATATATTGAAATTGAGTTCATCATCCATTTTGATAAAAGTAAACATACGACTGAGTAACAGAAAATAATTGAAGTTATTACGATTCCGTTGCTAATTTTAAAATGTATATAATCCTTACTTATATAATATGCTTTGTTTGTCTGTGTGTGTTATCATTTATTTCAATAACTACCAGTATTAGAATCTTTTAAAGTCCACATTTATATTACAGTTTTTTGTGGGTTTTAGTAAGATAAATTTAAATCTGAATAAGTGACGCCTTCACGGTCAAAAAAGCATTTTAGTATTCATATATTTTTTTCCGAAACATTTTAATAAAACAAAAAATGTGAAATAATTAACAATCCGAAAATTAAAAAAAAAAGAGATTATTCTGATAGAGCTTATTCTAGTTGATATAAATACAAAATTTCAACCCCAAAAATATACGCATTCCCGGTATAAAATAATTTTATAATATATTCAACCAATATTTTTCAAATATTTCGATTAAAATAAAAATTGAAAATGTAAATATTGATCTTACAATTTCAAAACAAATGTGCATTGAACGTCATTGCTACACAATTTTTAAATTTCAAATTCTCATTTTCAAAACACTTTATATAAAATTTAAATTAAAACTACAACAACGATTACTAAAAGTAATACATCTTTGTTATTATCATTTTTGTATTTATTACAATCCTTTGCAATATTGGTAAAATTCGAATAAAATATATTTATAAAGTGAAGATTCCGTTAATTATTGATACATAATTGGTATTTTTAAGTATTTATGCAATTGTTACTAAATATATATCATCATTTTGAAAATGACAAAATAGGTTTTTATAATTATATTTTTTCTAGAATTTATGACAATTTTTAGGATTGGACTGTTTTTACTTTATTTTTAATATTATACACACATTCTGTCTAATAAATTAAAAAAATGGGATAACAATTGTTTTAAAAATTCTTTACGCAAATGTTAACAAACAAAAAATTAAGATAAAATAATTCACTTTAAAAAAAAAAGTAATGTGATATGACGATTCCATCTGAAACAAGTTTGGGAACCACTCCTTTAAAGGATTGATAATAATAAATAGTAGGATTTTTAAGTTAGATTTTCAACATGAATTGATTTTTTTGGTAGAATAATAATAAAAATGTTCCTTCTGCAGAGCTAGGTGCTGTTTGTACGTAGTACATAACAGTCAATCTAGTATATAATAAAGTATGTTAAATTATCGATACAATATAAATCAATATTTTTAAAAATGATTATTGTAAATTAAATACCTCATAGTATTAATGTATGCATAATATACAATTGAAAATGGTTGAATAATAAAAATTGGAATTAATGAGGAAATAGTTTCTGCTGCATTATTAATTTCTTTAGTAATTCGTTCATCCCTATAAAATTTTAATATATTAATTTTTAAAATTACGGGTTATCAATTTCATGATTAATTAATTGAGAATTTATTAAATAAATAGATTTGTTGGTTAAATATTTGTCTTGTATCTTTTGGGTAAGGTCATTTCTTATATAAATGTGGAGTACACTCTTTAAAGCGTCTTTAACTGATATTGTCTTTTTTTAAAGTATAAATTATATTTATAAAAAAATAATAATACAAAAGCAGTAATTATGACAATAAACAGTCCCTTTAAAACGAGTAACACAAAATTTCGAGCAGGTTCACGTTCAAGTAAAAGTTGATAAAATTGACTTGATAATTTACCAGCAAAATACTGAACTCCTTCAGCTAGAAGACATTGATGTATAAAAAAGTAAATGCTTTAAAATTACAATAGAATCCAACAATTATACAAGCAACAATAATAAACATTATTCTCCTGTTCATCACTAAACGAAATGCTAAACATAAACGTTTTATAAATTTGACATTAAGATTTCTAAATTTATTCATTTTTAATTATTTTTTCATTTGATATTAATTTTTCAGATTACAATTGTTCCTTTTTATAGTCACAAGGGAATATTCTTTTCATATATCTTTGATATAGATACGTACTCTCAGAATTGGTACTTGATGTATCTTCTTTGCAGTCTGATTTCATTTTAGATTAATATATTTAAATAAACTTTTAAGTAAACAGATAAGGCATACATAAATTTTTAAAATGGTTTGTTGGACATATTTGGAATCGTATCATTTACAAACAAATGGTCCTGTTCCAAAAATAAATTTTACTTTCATTAAAATTGAACCAATGAAAGAAATTTGCCCCATAAATTTAATGAAAAATACCATTTCTATATTCTGTAATTCTGTCCACAAGTGTCACTGTACATTGTATAATACAGTGTGTAATCGTCTTGCGTTTAGTAGGTACAGTAATTTGTCAAGTTATCTGTTGATTAACCCATGTTGCTAAAAAATCGTTGAGAACTGCACAATGGCAGTGCCCATTTTGTAGTTAAATATTTCAAGAACCATGTTTATTATCAATATTACCTGTTTGAAATTCAAACTTTGAATTGCAAATTTTTGCGCCATAGATTACCATGATACATACTCTATTCATAAATACATAATGCGGCGCAATTTATAATAGATAAGGATAACAAAATTAATTGTAAAATTTGGATAAAACGGGTAATTTTTTATATTACTTTAAATATTTTAAAATTGTACATTGGACTTCAGTGTTAAATAATAATCACATTAATTTTTAAACACAATTATTCAAAATATGAGAATATACAATAATCGACATAATTTTTCATAGTAATATTAATATATGACACGTTTATGTTTGAAATCTAAGGTTTACATTTGCTCAGTTTATGCAACATATACAATATATGTAAGACTTAGCCCAAATTTTGAGAAATTGAGCGATTGAACTGCCAAAAAACACTAATACGCTGAACCGTACAAATTTAATACAATGTAATTAATATCAGTGATTTTTAACTTTTTTAATTATCAAATTTCTTCGTCAAATTGACCTTCAAAAATTCAACTTGATAATTTCAACTTAAGATTCAACTTAATAACTATATTAAAATCTCCTTTTAACGCCTGTAGTTTCATAATTATAGCACATTTAATGTATCACAGAAATAAATTAACACGGTTATATATGTTGCATAGAATGTGTACAACTGTGAAATGTACACATTCCACGGGCAAGTCGTAGAATGTACACATCTCATGGATAAGTCGTACAGTATACAGTACAGATTAACGTAACAATGCAGGATATATTATTATACACGAGATATGTATTTTTTAGATTTACGTCTTACTCTACAGATAAATGACCAAAATGTCAAGTTTCAAATAAAACAAAAAAATTGATTTTTAAATTTTTATTTTAATCGAAATATTTGAAAAATATTGGGTTATAATATATTAAAAATTATTTTTCACCGGGAATACGTTGATTTCCGAGGTTGAAATATTGTATTTATATTAACTGGAATAAGCTTATCAGAATAATCTTATTTTTTTAATTTTCGGACCGTTACGTAGTGACATATCGCTATCATACTAATCGAGATTTGAATATATACTTTTGTTATAACTCACTTCTGATGTTTAACTAGTAGAGTGGTTATAGTCATGTAATTGTATTTTTCGTGACTAGGTTCGAATCGAGGTTTGACGTCTTTTTATATAAGATGAACTTATCAGAGTTCTTATCTGCCAATCGTTACACGTTAATTATTTCTCATTTTTTGTTTTAATAAAATATTTCGGAAAAGAAATATATGAATATTAAAATGCTTTTTTGACCATGAAGGCGTCACTTATTCAAATTGAAATTTTTTGTGTTTGTTAACAGGATACAACTGTATCACTTGTAATTTTTTTAAATTCTAGGGCTGTTTTCATAAAAAAAAGAGTAATTTGTGGTTTTGGCCCTGAATATATATTTTTTTTAAGTTTAAATTTATAATAATATTTATGATTTTAAAATCCGTATCAGAGTATATATTTTTTAAAATTCTTTAACTCGTTTGATTTTTAAAAAAAAAGGATAATTGGGCTTTTTGACCTGAAAAATGTGAGGTTGGGAGGTTGAAATTTTGCCAACAACCCCAGAAAAACCGTTATTGAAATGTGGACTTTATAAAATTTTAATACTAGTAGTTATTGACATAAATGGTAACACACACACACCAACAAATATATATTATATTATAGCATATTATATAAGTGAGGATTTTAGTATATAGTAGATCCTTAGTAAGGATCTACAATTCGATAAAATTGGATTTGTTTAGAGTGGGTAAATTTTGATTTTTAGTAAAAATGGTTGGATTTAACTAGAAGTCCATTATTATTTTACGTATATTGTTAATAAGCTTCAATACAGTGGATGCCGCTGAAATTTGGTTGATAGAAAAGTACTAAGGAAGAGTAGAGGAAAAAGAGATCATAAATTTTTGAGTAAATTCTTAAATGTCGCTGTTTTGCGACACAACAATTATTTATACGCAATTAATTAATTATTGACAATCAGAATATTGAATGTACATAAATTAATTAATAAAGTTTAATGCAATGTTTTTAAATTGAAATACAAAATATTAAAATAAATTAATTCGAAAAGTATCATATAACTGAAATATTTGCAAATCAATGTTAATAAATAAAAAGATGGAACAAATTAAAACCAACCACTACCTAAAAGAAATAACCGAAATAGTAAATTCTCTATTCAATATTATATTCAAAAAGTCGTTTTTTATTAATCACAACTTTTTTTTAAAGGGTATAATTTAAACTAGATTTGTGATTCATATTTACCTTTTTCTTAAACAAAACTCAGTTAAAATAATGGTGAATTATGACTTAATATCCATGTATTTTTTTTGAAAAATAATATTTGTTTCGTTTTGGGTATCTGTGTGAGACACATAGCAAGTTACATTGTATTATTTTAATATTGTATTATCTACATCATTTTTATAATTTTTTTGATTAATAGATTGTTGTGCAATACGTTTTCTTATAACTTTAGTTCCTCTGATTTGTAAACAGTTTATCTTGTTTTCTTATTCAGTCTAGTCCAGGGGTGGAGAACGTACGGTCTTATTGCCAGGTGCGGCCTTCACATAAAAATATGTCATATTCATTATTTTTCAATTTGTAAATTTTAACTATCAATTTAGTCAATAGAATTATATGACACTTTATTACAATGTTTATAAAGTTGAATCTACGATCTCAAATCTCTAATGTGCATTTAGAAAATCAGGCATTTGTGAATTATGGTGTTCTTTATTTTGAATTTTAAAGAGTAACCGATTCAAAGATTTTATTAATAGGTCATAAAATAAAATTTACAGTATTCAATACTGTATTTTTATTTTCGTAAATTAATTAATAATGTCATTGTTCAATTTTATTTTTTAGTATTAATTTAATATAAAACAAATTTTAGAACATAATCAAAACCAAGATGCAAAATAATGGTAATGTTATTTTTAACAAATTGTAAAAATTTAAATTATTTGTTATGTCTGTCATTCCACCCTTCAAGATATGGCGAATGTAGGGATTTGTTGATTGTGGTTGCATAAATATGACACAATTACGGCTTTCTAAATACAGATTGAAGTTTGTGAGTGACAATTTCCGATTTTGTAACTTAAAATAAGCAGTTTGGCTATTAACAGCACCGTGTAATAATGGCTAGGGTCCTACAACCATCATGCTTAATTTTAAACTAAACGGTTATTTAGTTTTAACTAAAAAATTAAATTTACATCCATATTATATTTTTCATGTCCCGGTGTAATTCTGACAATGTTGGCGTTAAATTTAAATTTTTGATAATTCTAAAAGTTGGCTGTCCAATTTTTAAAAGGTGGAAAGACCCTATATACTTTATAATATTGTTATATACAGTATATATTTAGTAATTAAGAAAATAGGTAGTACCCCATATATTGTAGTCATTAGTATACATCAACTCGGACAAATAATGTTTTATAAGTATTTTTAAAATATTTTAAAATTTGCATTTAATTTTTAGGTTCAAATATTTTGTTATATTTTTATTTATATTGTTATATATATTATCTAATCGCCAAAATATTCAAAATATAACATTGTCGGACTTTTTACATCAAAGAAATGTAAAAACTATCAACAGCTTGTTTATTTTTTTAGACTTATGAAATTTCTGAATATTCAACAATATGTAACAACGACGTATACATCAATTTTAAACATGACTTGGGAATGCCTGATTACGCTTTAAAATCAAGAGGTTATTTTAAATTTATGTTTGATAAATTTATTATAGGTGGAAACATAATAGATAGTAGTAAAAGTTTTTGTTCAAAAAAACCACCGTCTCTAATATTAAATGTTTATATGCTTTTATTTGTATAATTTCGTTTATAGAATAAAGTCGAGCCGGGAAATTGTTGGATTACTGTTGCTAAAGATGCTTTTGTTGAAATTTCCATTTCTGAAAAAGTTGAGGTGGTGAGTATCAGTATTGAACACAGTTCAAAATTACTTGTCAGACAAAATAATCGCACTACTGCTCCAAAATTTGGATACGTTTACGTAATTAATACATTACATTGTTATACTTTTTGCATTTTAGAGTAAACTCAATTACATTGATGATTATATAAAAATTGGATCATTTCATTATGAAATTAATTGTTCCGAAATACAATTATTTCCTGTTTATGTAATTTTGTTGAATTTTAAAGTATAATTACAATTTAGACTCCTAGTATGGCACAATTCATTAAAATTGAATTTATTGAAAATTATGGTAGTCACAGGATGTGTATTTACCGAATACGAGTTCACGGAAATATAGAAAACTTTGTAAGCTTATAATTATCATTAAACACTTGTAAATAATATATTTAATACATACATAGGTGTAGGGCTATTTATTTAATTAATATCGTTTTATCTTTATGTTAAGCAAAATTAAAATTTAAAATTTTTATTACTACTAAATTATACCAAGATATTATTTTTATAATTATTCCTTAATTTAAGATTATGAGAAGGCGGCTTACTGAGATAAATTAAATATTCGACGCCCATATTAAGAAAGCTATGGTATATTCGATACGACTTTCCAATTCAAAACAGTCCATTTTTATTCAGATGAAACGATCGACTCTTCGTATTTGAAAATAAAAATGAATTATCAAATACTACAAATGTATTGACTATTTAATTAATTTACTCAATTTTTGCTGAAATTATTTATACGTCAATGGTTATCAACCTTTTGACACGTCCGTTTGATATTTGATTTTATCCGCGGCTCTTATTATAAACAGATTGTACTGAATACAGAAATTTTTTTTAATTTTTCCTTTCCAAAAATTATTATACACCCTAGATTTATATTTTATGTGGCTCCTCCATTTTTAACACGTGTGTTGAAAATGACAGATTTACAAAATAAAATTCCAAATTTTAATAATTTAGAAGTTTATTAATTAATAAATATATTTACATTTATTGTACAGTTGAATGATATTCATTGCTTTTGGAGGGATCGGTTGGCATAAAATGTTGACATTTTGTCATTAATCTTTTAAGAGCCTAAAAAAGGTATAGCTAACATTTAATAATTGACTATACTTGAATGTATTTTCTTTGTTGTTCATTGTTCAACACGTGAGCCACATTTCTGGCATTAATTTTTTCTCTGCCTTTTCTAGCGTGTATGCCAACCATAGTGACTCCAATAGGCCACGGAGCATTACCGATTGCCATTTGAACGTATGAATCGTAAGCCTTATATAAAATTAATTTATACGAGCTGGATAACAATTTAACAAATGCTGGTAACAGTAACATTTTGCTGGCACCGGTACCAGCAATATAAAACTTTTCAACAAATAATTGACAAAAATTCCACTTAATCGAACCAGAAAATAAAAATACCATTTTACCAACCTTTAAGGGGAAAATCTCCTTTTTCCAATATTTTTAGTAAAAACACGATTTCACCAAATCGGGTTAAGAAAAAACCTTTAATTTTTTCATAAATATTTTAAAATGTGATCTGTACACTATTTGAATCGGGAACCATTGGTTTAAATTTTCGACGATACCGCCCGTTCAAATCAAACATCATCAATGAGTCTATCTGTAAAATATACATGGGGATAATAGGGTCAAAATGCTAAATATCGTATTTCCTGGACTAAATCAGATCTATTCACTGCTTGTTTGTCGATTCACAAATAATTTAGTAACGCTCACATTGACGTTGGATATAAATTTAAAAAATCACCTTAATATAGTCTCTATTTACGCAATTAAAAATAATCTCAAATAAAGATTCGCATATATCAGTTGGTGTGTTCTAAAAATTGGATATATTTTTATTTTTCAATCAATCAATTAAATCAGTGGTTTAGTCGTAACCACTGGTCGATAAATTGCTCATGAAGGTTTTTAAATCCACAGAACACCTTAAAAAGTATTTAAACTATTTTACTTCGAGCATTAAAGTACAAAAATTAAATTTACATCAGTGATTATTGAATAATAACTGTCAAAAACAATTTATTAAATCATCAATTTTATCGAATATATCCATTCACAATATAAATTGTACTAGGATAGCTCCAGGGTCGTGGAGAGTGCCTAGGGGTCATATGGCCCGGTCCTACAATCATAAGGACTCCTCATTGAAGAGCTCACTTTTTTAATTTTTTCAGTATATCAAAATTATCGTATAATAAAATGTTCTATGCAATTTCCAACGATTATTTTTAATTTTTAAATAATGAACGACCGATTTAGCAATGTATAGATGTCCCATTTCTTAAAAATTTTTTATAGGGCCTACTCATAACTCTCCAAGATCCTGGGTGGCTCAAACAGCCATGTATCACAGTACACTGAAATAAATCATGATTTTATTATTCCCAAAATGCAAACTCTATTTTTAAGCATTCTGAGCAACGGTTCAATATATGTAAATGTTTGTCTAAATAAAATCCTATTGATTCGAACATCTTTTTCTTCAGTAAATGTGTCTTGTTTTAAATTTTCTTGTTTGATAAGACTTTGGTCCCATAATTTTATAATATACTACAAATATAATAAAATAAAAGAAATAAGAATTATAATTAGAGCCCTGAAATGGATACGCGTATACGAAATATATTTTAATTGACGACCGTTGGGTATGTGCGGAAGAGTTATAAAGTTTTAAATTAATTTTTTGGTATATGCAGTTTTTTTAAAGGTTATTTATAAACATCTCATGTAATTTGGACCTAGATATTCCCTACAATAGTAGATATCAGACTATGATAATTTATCATTGATAAACCATAACTTTGAAATAATTACTAAACAAAATAGATAAATTGCCTCATTGCGCTTCACCTTATTTATATTAGGAGAAGATATGATTTTCTAAATGTACAATATTATAATTTACTCAAAATTTTAGTTTGATAAATTAAAATTACCTGGATATCTGATATTTTTACAGATTCAGCCTCAATGAGAAATTGATTTTTTGTTACTTTATCAACAGAAATACTTTCATTGAACGAGTCATCTGGTTTAGTACCCAATAACGTTTGCATATTTTGTTCACTTACCTGTTGCATAGCCTTTCTCATGTCATTTGAATAACCCTACAAATTTTTATAAAAAATTTATAAATAAATTACACCAATATTATCGCTATTTTTACTTTCCAAATTTAACAATCTCTGATAACTTTCTCGACTTGTTTCTCCAAATAAAATTATAGGTTCATCCCTTTCACGAAGTCGTAAATATAACTAACCAATTAAATTTATCAATCAATTTATTACTTCTCTGGGTCCAGGTACTTTGCCAATTATTTGATCAGTCGAATTTTTATCTTTTTTATAATTATCGTACTTTCCGTGGGATTTTTCTTTTATTTCATTTTCTTCTGCCTTTCTCTATAAAAATTAACCAGTTTACATTTGTTGGTTTATTTTTCTACCTTAAGATTTGATAATCTAACTGTCTTGGCACCGTATTCCTTATATATTTTTTAAAGTAATATACATTTATATTTACTGATTTTTTAATTTTTTTCAATTCTTTCGTTTTTTCATTCACAATTTTTAATAAATCTTCCATGTATTTATACGCATTTACTATAGTAATGTTTATTTATATGCATTCATATTAAAATTTAATTTATAATTGCGGTGTAATAACGACATGTTACTAAAATTTAGTCTAAATAACGCATAAATTAGTCACGAGGTGGTATCAAATCGAACAAGAAAACTAGGAGACGGATTTACGGGTATTAATACATGTAGTAAAATGGTTTAATCATTTACTTATATAAAATTGAATGTGTGTGCGTTACTCTAAATTAAAAAAACTCAATTATATACAGTATTCTCTCTATAACTCGCCAATTTACTATTTCGCCATAAATTTTAAATAAAATTAAAAGTTTAAAAAAATATTTTAATTCCAAATTATCATTTATTTTGAATAAGGTTGAAAAAGGGGAATCTGTATATGATGCTTATAAAAAATTAACCTTAAGAGATACCATTATATTTGCTGATCTATCCTGGAATAAAGTAACGTAATCAACAATTTTGAATTGTTTTAAACATTTACATAATCAGAATGGGCATGTAAATTATGAAAAAATACCTGATTACAAATGTTATGTAAAGTCGTTAAATATTCATGACCACATCACGGAAGAAAAATTTATATACAATGACTGAAAACGATGAAATAATGAGTGAATGTTCTACGGTAAACATAGACTCTGGTTTAGACGAACAATTTGAAAATTATAAGATTATTATCGATACATCGGTTATTAAAAAACTCCAAATGAATTTAAACATTCACTCCAAATTGTAGAAAAATTTTTGTATGAGAAGGAGGAATGGAATATAATTGATATTCAATTAATACAATCTCTAAATGATCATATAACTTCTAATAGAGAATACGTAACTACTTCAAAAAAGTATCATAGTAATAAATTATTATTCATTTATTTGTATTTATTGATTAAGATCTTTAATTTTATCGTATTGTTTCTATAGTTTTATTTTTTCAATCTCGCCAACTTTTTCGAAATCCCAAGAATGGCGAGTTATAGAGAGAATACTGTATATGCATTCAATATGCAACATGAATTTTTTATGATTAGAAATCTTCTCTTTTTGATATTAGCAATGCGTAAAAAAAGGAACAACTGACAACACTGGTCCAAATGTGTATTAAAACTAGTGAAGCGACGATTCTTTACAATTTTTTTAAAAAAATAAAAATTAGTTGCAAAAAACAGTAATTGTTTTAAATTACAATGAATTAAATATGAATCAATTAAATTTCCGAATATTGGTTTACTTGGAAAATAGTTTTCTTCGCTTTCAATTGAAGTTTTAATAATTTTCAGGGTTGGCGGTTTAATTTGTTCTTCAAAACGAAATAGAATGTTTGGTACTAATGGTGGAAAGGTAATATTTTAACATTATGTTCTGACATAATATTTAATATTAATTAATTTTAAAAATTTTTATTATATTTCTTAATTCTATAAATTCGTTTATTCTTGGTTATTTTTCTAATAATAATAATAACAAATAAAACTACAAATAGTATGATTAAAAAGTATTTGAAATCGGAATTGTTTTTATTTAAGAATCGAATCGGCATTGTTAAAAATTTAGGAATCACCAATTAAAACTCAACTCGTCCATCTAAATTAAGTGATGAACAATGTTAATTTTCGATAAAATGAAATGAGAGCAAAAATAAATAGTTACTATAATACATATAATGGATTATTTTTAATTATATTATATCACAACATTCATCGGCAATCTCAATATATACAAATAACTGCCAAAATAATGCGCTAAGAATAATAATTAGCGGAATTAATGAGAACATTATTTTTTTTTTACAATACGTTTCAGATATTGGTTTTTTGGTTCTAAAAATAAATAAAAAAGATGAATGTAAATTGTACAATTACTTTGTGTCTAGATCGTTTATTTTTAAATACAAATCAGTAATTTTTTCATTCCAATTACTAATATTAATTCCAACATTTTTTGCGTTTTCACTTATAGACAACAAAACCAACATTTTATCTCGGATCTCATCTAATTTTTTCTAAAATAAAACGTCAATATTAATAAACATTTAAGTACGCTTGAAATTTTGGAGTCATTGGATTCGTCGTCTGTAAATACACCTGAATCATGACAACTAAGTGCCAAATTGAGATAAGAATCTATTTCAACATAATCCTTAATAAAGTTGTAAATAATTGTACATTTCTTTTTTTTTAGTACAGCTTTTTCCATTATTTCCAAATTATCTATAATAATATTTGCAATTATTAACGCTCTATTATTCATGAAAAATATCTAATAATTTTAGATAAATTTGAAACTTGTGGGGTTCTTAAGAATTTATTTAATACTAAGTTTTCCTACAACTTCCACAAGTAATATAACCAACCCAAAAACTGATCAATTAAATTTAAGAAAATATGGAGGATACTAAAAATTCCTACACACGATCCACTCATACAATGTTTACATCAGTGTTTCTCAACATTTTTTTCGCTGTGGACCATATTTTATTCTAAAAATTTCTATGGACCACCATAAACCAACTTTTTCCAAATTCTGATTAGCGGAAGAAATTTTATATTAACGATTATATAGTATTCTCTCCACAACTCACATATTCTCTAACTCGCCATCAATTTAAAATATAAACTAAAAGTTTTAAAACCATTTTTCAAAATAAGTTAAGTTATTTTGTATTGAATTTTACAATTTGTATAATAATTTACATTTGATTGCAATTTAACCTTTTATTTAAAGGATTATCTGCTGTTTCTATAATTTTAAATTCTCTATCTCTCCAACTTTTTCCAAATCCCAAGAATGGCGATTTATAGAGAGAATACTGTACTTTAATGTCAATTCTTTACTTATATACAATTGAATGTATGAGTCTGCGTATGTTTCAGTGTGTTACCGTTTATTTGAAAAATTGACAGTCGTAGAATTTTAAAAACCAAATCTCAATACAGTTTTTTCCAGGACATGTTTTTACTATTTTTCAGTGTCAGCATGTGAGCCTGCAGAGTCAAAAACCCAATTTCCCCTTTTGTTTAAAAAAAATCAGACCAAAAAATTAATAATATATTCATTCTGGGACGCTTTTTAAAAATATTAACGTCAGCCTCAGAAACGCATACGTTCATGGTCAAAACCCCAAATTATCCATTATTTTAAAAATGAAACATGTCCTAAAATTTTTTCAAAACAAGAATTTATTCAGTAAATATATTCAATTTATTCAATTATGGAAAACTTCTAAGTCACATTTTTTTCCTAAAAAATTTTGACTAAGTTTATTAATTACGCTAAAAATATCTCTAAGATAGAAAATTTTTGACTTTACATCTATATTTTTTAAACTTTGTAAATAATTATAGTTTCAATATTTTTTTTTTAAATGAATATTTTTACTTTATACCTTAAAATTTAAAAACGCCATGACAGCTTCCCATAAAATTAAAATTCCGACATTATCCATGAAAATTCAACTTACCTCAGTATCAAATTGTAACATTTATTAAATTTATTCTCACAAAGTATAATATAGCACAGCGATTCCCAATCCGGTCCGTGAAAAATTTTTACTAATTAGAAGTGAATTCATTACGTTTTGTATAAATTTTTTTAGCGTTGTCTAGTAATTTCGCTTTAATGGTCCGCGATAAATTTTATAATTTATTAAAGGTCCACCGTGAAAAAAATATGGGAACCCTGATATAACAGTTTAATAGCGATAATAAAAATTTTTAATTTATATATTTTAAATAATATATTGAAGCTCTATAACAGTGGTTTTCAAGCGGGGGTCGCGAAATTTATCAGGGGGGCGTGAGAATTTGAACACAATATAAAAATAAATAAAGTTGAACATGCTTTTTTAACATTTTTATTTATGTGAATTGATAAAATGTTTGGAGTATATAGAAAATTTTTTATGTTTATAAGGGGGTCGCGAACACAAAAAGGTTGAAAACCACTGCTCTATGAGGACCACCAAAATTTTTCTGTGGACCACGTTGAGAATCACTGATTTAAATGTATTAATAACATACCATAAGAATCTGAATTTGAGGGTATTTTTTTGATAATAGATTCCTAAACTACATTAAATTCATTTTAAAAATACCAACAATATTATGTATAGATTTTTTTATTTCTTTGATATTGTCGATATCCTCAGGAATTTCGTTGAGTTTATCAATTAGATGCACAAAATGTAGAGAATTTGAATTATGGTTTGATGTGTGAGATTTATTTGTAAGGTTCTAATAATAATTAAAAATTAACATTGAAATTTAAAAATAAAAGGTATACTAGAGATAATGAATCAAAACTAAGATTCAAGTCGGATTCATTAAACATGTCTAACGATGTCAAGTATTCGGACATTCCTGGGGTATAATCGTTAAATATGGTTTCTGATGACTCATAATCTACATCCTGATCTACGTCTATCTCGTCTTCATAATTGAATTCATATTTATCTAACCCAAATTGTGTATATTGTACTTTGGTTGTATAACTGTGATCGGAATTTCGGTAGGTTGAATCGGAAGATAGGCTCATATTCTAAAAATATTGAAAATTGAATACTACCATTTACTTCATATTTTTCAAAGTTGAGATCCACAGAGTTATCTAATTGTATGTAAAAATTAATAATTAATTTTGCATTTACATTTTATAATTAAATTTGTAATGTAACGAATTTTTTTTCTAACGGTAAAATTTATGGTACAGACACAATTCATAGTTACACGTGTCAATGGTAACAATGAGAATATTGAAACGTTATTCTAGACTTGAATTCAGACTAAAAATTTAGTGCGAATTTATATTTTACAGATCAGTGTTATAAATTGACAAATAGTAATAGTCACTCATACTTTAAAATTTAAAGTATAATTATAATTAACATATCAATAAAATATAGATGTCGTTAACTGGGTTAATTTATTGTATAAATTACCATATGTACAAGTAGATTCTTTATACAGATCAAATACCATATCTACACTATTTATTTTTTTTGATGGTTTACATTTGTAGTTTTGTGGTACATGGTGATATCTTATGTCTCCAGTAGATTTATATCTCTTCAGTGAGTGTAATTGATTATATCCATTTTTAAGGTTCTTATTAATATTTGATATTGAACTGTCCATGTATTTTTTGCTAATATACAAATTTACAAAATTTCATTAGATTATATAAAGTTCAGAAATAGGAACATGGAAAATGACAGGTGTAGTAAATTTAAAATAAACATTGAAATGTCAACATACGTTTAAAATTACTGTAACATTAAATATTAACTTTACTAAACATTCCACTGTATAATTTCATTTTTACAAAAAAGGATATATCATATCTAAAATATGCTCGGAAGGGCCGTAGACATCCAGCAGTAAACCTCTATAATTTTTTTAAATTGAAATGTCTATACGTTGTTACAATACATCGATCTAAATTGCCGTTTATTGCCTAAAAATTTAAAATAACAATTGCAAATCGCATTAGTCATCATAATTTTGACATACTTAAGAAACCAACATTACCAGTTAATAAATAAAAATATTAGGCCCGCTAGCCCCCTGTCCACAGCCCTGTTTACCGGGAAAATCTAGGAAAGTGTTATTTTTATTTTACACTTATAAAAAATTTTATTTAAATGTTCAAATTATCTAAACCAGTATTTCTAAAACGGGTTCGTGTAATTTTCAAATACGTCTTACATTTTCATTTTCAGAAATTGAGTCTTTTGTGGTCAAAAACCCCAATTTTCGATTTTTTTAAATTCAAATGCGTCCTAGATTTAAAAAAAATAAAAATCTGATAAAGATTAAATTCATCAACATTATGATTATTTTCATTTTCAAAATCTTATATCTTTACGGTCAAAACTTCAAAGTATCTCTTTTTGTAAAAATTATTAAGTCCTAGAATTGTATACAACATAAATTCTGGGATGGATTTTAAATTTATAAGAATTATCATAAATGGTAACCTCAAAAGATAAAAAAGATAATTTTACCCATCAAACCCCAGATTACCCTCCTTTTTTAAAATGAACACAGCCCTAGAATTTTAAAAAAAATACTTAAAAAGTCATTATTAATATTTAACTATTTTTTGTCTTCCACTCTAATGTATCAACAAATTAGTTTTTAATAGAACTTTTTTCTGTTGTCCAATTATTATTAATTATTTACCGAAAAATTAATGATTACTGTTTTTTTAAAAAAAATATAAGTAAAAGGAGATTTTTCAAATTTTTTTTAAATCAGGTTTTTTCTTATGGAATCAGTTAGAAGAATTATTCATCTAAAAATTTGGTATAATGGGATTTTTCATAAAAATATTGGTAAAAGCGATTTTTTTCCTTAAGGGTTGGTAAAATATGGTTTTTTCTTTTGGAATCAGATAGGGTAGTTTTTATTCTAAAACTTTGGTAAAAATGGATTTTTAAAAAAAATATTGGTCAAAACAGATTTCTTCCTTAAGAGTTGGTAAAATTTTGGTTTTTTCTTATAAGATTATATTACATTGGATGATTTAATGAAATATGTTGATAAATTGTAGATTCGCCTACAATCATCTAAATTTTCGTATTCAGCCCTTGGGGTGACCATTCACCCCTTGAGAAGCACTGATGTAATTAATGTAATCCTACTATTGCTATTTATTCTGATTCAGATAAATGACCAATGTGGTATTAATTTATATGAGTGAATTAAGGATTAATTTTAATTGAAAATTATTAATTAAAACTTGCTGATATTAAAATTTATTGAAAATTAGTTTATTAGACTTAAAATTTAGGTCCAGAGTAAACTTTCTCAATGTCGAAGTAAATTTTGTGCGGCCGTAGTATCAATGAGAAAAGTAGCATTGTGGCTAAATTGGTGGAAAGGTTGTGCACCCCTGGTCTACACATTTTAAAAAAAGAAATATGGGTGGAAATCTATATAATTGATTCCTTCGGATTTTTTTCATTTTCAAAAAATTTAAAATCACTTTGTACTAAATTTTAATCTTATTTAATCATGTCCTATCTACATTAAAACAAGTTACATTGTACAGGGGTTATACTAAACTTTATTTTAAATTGATATTTATGATCATAATTAATAATTTAACGCTAATTATATTTTTATCTGAATGTATATTCAAGAATATAAAATTTTCAATAAATAAATATTAAAATAATGCTTATATGAATAAAATGAGGCTCCTACTATACAAAAATTTCGTCGAGGTCCCGAAGAGGTGTATTGGTGTACGGTAGGTTCGGCACTGGTTCCTGGTTTAAAAAAACTAACATTTGTAAAACTTTTAAAAAGCAAATTGTTATACAGTTTTATATCTTAAATTTCATTCTCAGAAATTTGTACTTTCACATTGTGAAGTTCAGTCAAGAACTCAAATTACTACTATATTACCCAACATTTTGAAAATTATTACTGAAAAAATACATATATTAATTTCTATCAGTTAAAAAATATACAATTCTAAGACAGCATTCTTTCAGTTTAAATAGAGAAAAAATTATATAAATAAAATTTTTTGTATTTACAAAATGTTAAATTATAAATGTAAATATTGATACCAGAGATGAATCTACCATATTGAAAGAATAATTTTCATTAATAAACCATTCTTTTTAACATTTAAAGTAAATAATAAAAATTTTTACGAGGATCAATAGTTTGTAAATGTTGATCCACATAGTATAAAGGTGAATAAACACTGCAGTATACAGTAATACAATCCCTGTAAATAGTTATCTAACTAACATTTAAATTTGACCACGCAAATCAACATTATTTAAATAAAATTACCTTTCTCCAAAATCGTGACTTTATAGATGAATCTTATATATCTTATCTAATCAGTGATAACAATTTGCGCCATATAACTACGATACAGCGTAATATTACTCAACATTTTTATAAATTAAACCATACGGCTTATGGCATAATGTGACAAGATACTAATCAGCTATAAAGGTGCGTGAAAAAGTGAATAACCACTAATCATTAGTGATTAATAGATAATCTAAATTTTAGATTTTAAACCTTGAAAGTATCCGATATACAAATCAATATGAATCAACCAAATTGATTTCGAAAAAATTATTTTCCACCTTTATTCGAGCATTTTTTTATGATTTTGAAAATTACCAGAGTAACAAGTACACACATTGGCGCTAGATTTAATTTTAACTTTAGCTTTTAACGTAAAAGAATGAATTTTATGAATCTAAAATATTTGAAAATGAATTTTTAATATGGTAATAATGGCTATGTAAATATAGAAATAATTTTATAGAGAAGATCGAATGCGCCCACAAAGTTGGACAACCCGATCAAAAGATTACGAGAAGTATATAACATCTAATTAATTTATCAATATTTTTACATTAGATTGGAAATGATTCTGACCCATTGTTAAAAAAGTACAAAGTTCCAATTCCAGGATACCGAGGTGTACCTGAAAAATTAAAAACTAAATTTGTAATTAGGCTCATTATTTCAACGAAGATTAGGAACGTGTGGTTCAATTATTAAAAAGCCATTATACGATCCGACAGTCGAAAACGCTTTAATATTGTACAAACCAATCGAAATGTCTGAACACGAAAAACTTATTACCTCAAAGTAATTTTTATCAACTGTAAAATTGAGTAAACTCAATTTATTTTAGAGATAAAATAAAGGTTCATGTCGTGTGCGACCCTCGACTCACTAAATACCTACGTCCACACCAGAGAGAAGTAAATTTATATTTATAATATTAATTTTTTCACGCTCAATAAACTATTACTGCATTAACCTTAATATATCAGAATTTTAACATTTGGAAAATTTATGTTGTTTTATTAATTTGAATGATTTATTTCAATCTACTTACATTTTAATATTAATTAAAATGTGATTTATTAATGTGTAAATAAATGATGCGTTAAACTAAATAAATTTAATTTAGGGGGTGAAATTTATGTATGATTGCGTTACCGGTTCAAAAATAGAAAATAATTTTGGTTGTATTATGGCAGATGAAATGGGACTGGGAAAAACATTACAATGTATCACATTAATTTGGACCTTACTGCGCCAAAGCCCAGACACGGGTCCATATATAAAATTGTGCCTAATAATTTGCCCAAGCAGTTTAATCAAAAACTGGAGCAATGAATTTACTAAATGGTTGCCTGGATTAATCGGAACGATTGACGTGGACGCTGGAAATAAAACCAAAGTAGACAACAATCTAAAAAAGTTTACTAATCAAAGATTTACCTCTAGGACTTCATACCCTGTGTTAATAATATCATACGAAACTTTACGATCTCACATTGCAGTTTTAAAAAACATTGAACTTGATTTAATGATTTGTGATGAAGGACACAGATTAAAAAATAAAGAAAATTTGACGTATAAATCATTAACATCACTGAGAGTTAGACAAAAAATTTTACTTTCCGCTACACCAGTTCAAAACGATTTATTGGAATATTTTTCACTAATTAACTTTGTAAATACTGGTATATTAGGTGAATCTAGTGAATTTAAGAAGAAATACGAAATTCCAATACAGAGAGGTCGCGAAAGGGAAGCTTCGGAAAAAGAAAAAATTAAGGGAGAAGAAAGGAGGCGAGAGTTAATTGGAATCGTTGAAAAATGCATGATTCGACGCACTCAAGCTTTGTTAACTCAATATTTACCTGTAAAGGTTGAAATGGTCGTTTGCTGTGAAATGACTGATATTCAAAAATCTGTTTATGAAGGTCTCATTAACTATTCTAATGTTGATTTAAATAGTAGCAAAGTTTCAGCGAAACAACTTTCTCTCATTATGCAACTTCGAAAAGTTTGTAATCATCCAAAATTAGTTTATGATTATATTTTATCTCTCAAATGTCTCGATTTAAAAAATATTTTTCCTAATGGATTTCAAAATACTACAAATGTCAATCCACATTATTCTGGTTTTTTTTATTTATTTAAATAATTATATCTAGGTAAGCTAAATACCCTGGCCGGTTTACTAAAATATACGAAAATGAGTACTGATGATCGTTTTGTTATTGTATCTAATTTCACACAAACTCTTGATCTGTTGGAACAATTTTGCAGGGAACACGAGTAAGTACTTTATTTTACTAAATTATAAAATATTTAGCTATATACACGTCTAGTGCATAATTTTCACTGAGTGCATTCAATACACTAGTTATGTAAAAGTGAAAATTATAAGCTATGACATGTAAATGAGTTTTGGAACCCCTGCTCTACTCTAATCATACTTTTATGTTTTATTTTGATGTTACCATCACATTTTATACTTTTAAAGTTTTTGTTTAAATTAAACCTTAATTTAAAGTATAACTAAAGTTGTCATTGCATTACATTTTATCACTCATTGTGTGTTTATTTTTTTAAGATTAATTAACCTACAGTATTTATGTATGATGAAATTAATTACCGTTTGATATTATGATACATGATAATATTATGGCTGTATTTCTGATTCTAAGTTCCATTTATGAGTTTGTAAATTTTGTATTTTTAATTCAAGTTAAATTTATTATATGATGAAATAAATTACCGTTTGATATTATGATACATGATAATATAATGGCTGTATTTCTGATTCTAATAACCATTTACGGGTTTGAAAAATTCCAGCTTGTAATCCACTGTTCAATACTTTATTTACATTTTATATTTTGATATTGATATTGATATTATTTATATTTAAATTTTGTTGGTGACACCTATATGACTAAAGTAATTAATAAACTAGGTTTGAATCTCAAACATTTTCAAGAGGCTATTTTTTATAGAAATGGGGTCACTTGAGTCAAACGATTAAGAATACATTTTAGTATCTAATAAAAAATGTCAATCCAGTTGCTCGAATTTGTTCTGATAAGTGGGATAATTGATATTAAAATTTGTATAAAATAAAATGTCATTTGCCAAAATGTCCTAAATGCCGGTCCCATGAAAATTTTTATTAATTAGAAGTCAATTATGACGTTTTTTATCTATTTTTTTAAAATTTTGCCTAATAATTTCGCTTTAATGGTCCGCGATAAATTTTATAAATTATTATCGGTCTTGCGTGAAAAAAGTTTGGGAACCCCTGCTATAGTCTATAAACTTAATGGCATCAAGTGATTTAGAAATTTTTAAGGGTCCGTAGAGTTTCAAGTTTAAAAGCCACTGTTTTCGACAACTGTATTAAATGTTTTTCTAATTGTCAGTGAACACTTTGAAACCCTGCTATAAAGTATTGATTAGTTTATTGAACTTTTCATATAAAAATTTATGAGTCAGTTCAAGTCTGCGTGTACCGAAAACGTCAACTCTGAGCTGACTCATATTTTTGAGGCGGTTTCAGTCCCTATTTTTTATATCAGGTTTTTCTATGATGCCACATATTATGTGAGATACATGTACTTTGCGTATTATTTAAATAATTGTTGATTAGATGAATAAGATTTAAATTGTAATTATTTTATTAGGTACATTTGTATTCGTTTGGATGGAACAATGACGAGTAAAAAGCGAGCCAAAGTTGTTAAAATGTTTAATGATAAAAATGTAATTATTTATAAATGCTTAAAAATTGGTGTCTATACTGGTTTATAATAACTATTTTAATGTACTATAATGAGTTACATGAAGACGAGCCGACCCCAGAAATTTGTAATTATTAATGTTCTTCCACGTCACCGGTTATAATTTTAAATGTTTATATTGATATAATGAATTATATCATTTTTTACTTTTTATCGACTGTTAAATTAGTAGTCATAAATCAGGATTCGGCAATCAGTGGCCTACAGAATAATTTTGGTGGGCCTTTAATAATATGATTCATAATGTGTAATTTATTTATTTTTCAACTTTTAAACAGTTTTAATTATTTTCTACTATAATTGGCTTATTTTAATATTGAATTTTCATATCGTTTTGGATTTTATTTTGTTGAATATATTAAAACCGTTTCTGTTTAGTTAAAATTTAACTCTTGCTTTAAATTAAAATATTTATTAGGAAAATGTATTTATAATGATGCTGAGTAGTAAAGCAGGCGGTTGTGGTTTAAATTTAATTGGTGGAAATCGTTTGGTATTGTTTGATCCCGATTGGAACCCTGCAAATGACGATCAAGCTGCAGCACGTATCTGGCGTGATGGTCAAAAAAAGATATCTTACATTTACCGATTTGTTGCAGTAATAAAATTATTAATAATACAATGCAATATCTAGAATATTAATCGTTATGTTTAGACTGGTTCAATAGATGAAAAGATTTTTGAACGACAACAACACAAAAAATCTCTTAGTAAGAGTATTATCGATACCGAAGGCGATTTAGGAATTGAAGATCTTGAAAGGATTTATAGTTCCACGGTAATTTTTACCTATCAGCACACTAAAACATTATTACTCTTGTACTCAAATCAGGTTCTAACGATGGTTAACAAAGTCAAAGTTTTACATTCTATGTAACATCCCCCTAATGCCACTATTATATATTTTTAATGGTAATATTCGCAGGGTCAGTTTTAATGTTGCCTATACAATTTAAAAGTTTTTATACATTTAGGAATTGCGAAAATTGTTCAAATCTGTGAAAAAAACGATTAGCGAAACTCACGATTCATTAAACTGTAAAAGATGTGTAAATTCGATTCAAGTGAGTAAACCTCCCGATGACGCTACATGTGAATTGCCTCTCAGTAAATGGAATCATTATTCGGATAAAAAATATCTACGTGACGTTATGATCAAGCAATCTTGGGGAAATGGAATTTCATTTGTTTTTGAACAAGTATCTCATTACCGACAAATTGTTACAATATAATATAAAATGTAATGTAACAATGTAAAATAGTAAATTTTAACATTTATTTGCTAGTTTCTTAGATTTAATAAACAATACAATACATTGCAAAATATTTAAATTTATATCACAATGGACCTGGTTGTAGCTGACGAAGAAAAACGTCACAGACAATTGCAAAACGAAGAAAATAGAAAAAATGCTTTTAAAAGATGGGGGAGAAATTTAAATGTATTTTTAAGTTTTATACACCCATATAACAATTCGTAGACTGGTGTTCCGCCTAGTGCAAATGCGTTTATTGAGAGGTCAGTTGCCAAGAGTAGTTTTCGAAAATTTTATGAACGTGGAGATTTTCCGATTGCTCTCGAACACGATGCCAAGGGGAACAAAATAGCTTGGGCTGTAAGTGTACCATATATCTAGACTAAATTTATCCATCTAGGTCGAGATTGAGAAATTAGATTATCACCATTATTTGCCATTGTTTTTCGATGGGTTATGTGAAAAGGACCACCCTTATGATTTCTTTGCACGTCAGGGTATTTACGACATGTTGGAACATGGAAATAAAAAAATTTTACCAGTTATACCTCAACTTATCATTCCAATCAAGAGTAATTTTTCCGTTTTTTACTTTTTCATTGTTATAGATGCCCTCAATACAAGAAATCAAAAAATTATGTGCATAACAGTAAAAATTATTCAAACACTTTCCACGTCTGCAGAGTTAGTTGGTGAAGCTTTGGTTCCTTATTATAGACAAATTTTACCAATGTTCAATGCATTTAAATCTAAAAACAGTAATAAAACTTTTATACTTTAAACGTCATTTTAGTTAATATTGGTGACAAAATTGATTACGCTCAAGGGAAACATATGAATATTGGTGACTTGGTGAATGAATGTTTAGCCACTTTGGAGCAAACTGGTGGAAATGACGCTTTCATCAATATCAAATATATGGTTCCAACTTACGAATCGACAAAATACAATTAATGATATTTTATTGAAAATAAATGTAATATTTTCTCATTTTTTCTTTATAAAACAATAAATAATTTGCAATTGGATATTTCACATAAATGGATATTACTTTTGTTTATTCTTAAAAGTTGTAATTCATTTTCAGTCTTATAAATTCTTATTTTTCTAAATATGTCAAACTTTTGTTTAGCATTGTATTTTAATAGCATAATTATATAAATTTTTAAAAACATTTTGCAAATTTACAACTGTTATAATTTAATCTGAGATGTATGATATTATGAATCACAACACTAGAAAAAACATTCAATCAGAAAGAATATATCGTAGAAATGCCTTTAAAAATCTGAATCGCAAACAAGGCCTTCAATTGCAGGTTTTAACTCTTTTAAATAATCAAATTTTTAAATGTATTAGTTTACTGATACAGTTATTATTTATTACATACAGTTAGATATCAGATATTCATTATTTTTTACAATTTTTAAATTTTTAATCAGGCATTAATTACTACTGTAATGATTAAACTCAACCTATATTGTATTGATTGTCGACTCTGAATTATATTTTAAATTTTTTCAATTCCGTGAGGTACCTTATGGGTAATTCTTACGATCGCAGCTGAAAACAGACATAAATAGCATCTATATATTTAGGCTTAATAAAATTTAATCCTCGAGTCAATTAAAAAATTACCTACAAATGAATGTATTACCATATGTATTATTATAGACTGGAACGCCTCCTAGCGCATTTGCTTTCAGTGAAAGGATTGTTCCAAAAAGCAATTTTAGAAAATTTTATGAACGAGGTGATTTTCCTATATCATTGGAACATGACGCCAAAGGAAACAAAATAGCTTGGGCGGTACAATATTAATACATTAGTATTTTTTAATACAGATTATAAAGGTAGAAATTGAAAAACTAGATTATCATCATTATTTACCATTATTTTTCGATGGATTGCGAGAAAAAGATCATCCATATGAATTTTTCGCTAAACAGGGTATATACGACATGTTGGAGCATGGAAGTAAAAAAGTTTTACCTGTAATACCTCAACTCATTATTCCACTAAAAAGTACATTTTACTTTGTATTTAAAACTATTAAACTACATCACATTCAGATTAAGCGGAACCATTTTTTAGAATTTCAAATTTTCGATAATTGCTTTTATAATTAAAAAATAATAAAAAATTGTAATGATATAATTTATCATTTAAAATTGTAGATGCACTAAATACAAGGAATCATAAAATCATGTGTACTACAGTTAAAGTTATCCAAAGACTTGTTCTTTCTGCAGACATGATTGGAGAAGCCTTAGTCCCATATTATCGACAGTTATTACCAATTTTTAATATTTTCAAAGCAAAAAATGGTTATTCTATATTTACATTATTAAATTGTATTATTTATATTTCTATTAAGTATTGTTAGTCATTAATAAAATATATAAAAAAATTTCGAAGAAATAAATTATATAGTTTCACCCATATTTATTTATTGAAAATGTGTAGACGTTTAATGCACATTTTTTTTCAAATTGTAGGATCAATATTTTCAATTTTTATTTGAATCAAAATATTTGAAAAATATTAGTTGATAATATATTAAAAATTATTTTTTATCGGGAATGCGTAGATTTCTCGGGTTTAACTTTTGTATATATATCAAGTGGAATAAGGTAATCAGAATAATCTTTTTTTTTAATTTTTGGACCGTTAATTATTTCACATTTTTTTTTTTAATAAAATATTTCGAAAAAAAATATATGAATACTAAAATGCCTTTTTGACTGTGAATTTGTCACTTATTCAGATTGAAATTTTATGTGTGTATTAACAGAATACAACTGTACAACCTGTAAATTTTTTTAAATTCTAGGGCTATTTTTATTAAAAAAAGAAGGGTAATTTGGATTTTGGTCCTGAAGATATAATTTTTTTAAATTCTTCAACTCGTTTGATTTTCAAAAAGAGGAACAACTGTAGTTTTTGACGGTAAGATATGAAATTGGGAGGTTGAAATTAAGTTTGGGAATACCCCCGGAAAAAACTGTAATTGAAATGTTGATTTTACAAAATTCTAAAACAGATAGTTATTTAAATAAAGCGTAACACACACACAAACAAAAATCGCGTAGCATATCATATAAGTTAATTTAGCATATGTGGAAATTTTTCATCTACATATCAACTGGAATAAGCTCCATCAGAATAATCTTTTTTTAATTTAGAACCGTTAATTATTTCAAATTTTTTATTTTACACTACATGTTCTTAAAATTGTTTCGAAATAAAAAAATTAATACTACATGTAGTTGCGTTTTTGACCGTGAAGGCGTCTCTTTGTCAGATTTAAAATTTTTGTGTATGTTAACAGGATATAAATGTATCATATTTAATTTTTAAAAAAAAGTAATTTGAGGTATGATCGTGAAAATTTTTTTTATTATATTTTAGAGGGGTTTATGGAGAATTTTTTGACAATATTTTAAAGAGGTTTTTTAATTTGGTTTATTACATCTTAATTATGAAAGTAAGATATGTATTTTTAAAAACACAAATGTATATAATACAGTTTTTCGAGGATTAGATTTTATCTCAAAATAGATTTCAGAAATTGAGTCTTTTAGGGTAAAAACCACAAATTATCCATCCTATTTTTAAAAATTAAACGAGACCTATAATTTTTGAAATCTACATTCCGATACATATTTTAAAATGATGAAATTTCAAAAAAGTTATAACTGCATGGTCAAAACCATAAATTATATAAAAGTGTTTTTTTGTAACTGTCTATATGTGCATTATCGTTGCTTTATAAAAAAAACCCAAGTCTTAGAATTTAAAAAAATATCACATTTAATACAGCTTTCTCCAGTTAAAATATATAAAAATGTTCAATGTTAATTTAATTTTATTTTATTTATTTTCAACAAAATAATTTACTGTTTTATATTTTTTTTGGAAAATTATTTCGTTAAAACAAAAAATTAGATTAATTTAAATTTAATCTAGAATTTAAAAATAAAAAATTGTTTCACGTTTGGGAACACTTCCTTTAAAATATTGATAATCGTGAATAGTGCCATTTTTTATGTAAGATTTTATTTTTTTGGTAAAATTAGAAAAGTCTAGATGTTGTTTGTACAAAGTACAAAACAGCCAAGCTGGTTACTTGATATAAGTGAGGATTAATTCTAGGATTGTCTTTAAAATCATTACCTATAAATCATAAATCGCAACCTCAAAAAAGTCAATTTTCTCGACGAAACACCAGATTACCCTTTTTTTAAATAATGTTTTAAAACTTAAAAAAAATTATAAAAATTTTTTTCCAATATCAGCTATTAAAAATAATTTATAATAATAAAATAGTCGGCCTTATGAATTTTTTATTTTAAAAGGAGCTACATTACAAATATCAAAAATAAAATTATCATTTAGAAAACATTGGTGATAATATCGACTATGCCCAACAAAAGAAAATGAATTTAGGCGACTTGGTTAACGAATGTCTTGAAATTTTGGAAAAAACTGGCGGAAGTGATGCATTCATTAATATCAAATATATGGTTCCAACTTATGAATCAAACAAATATAATTAAATTTTAATTTTGTGTTGTTTAATGAGGAGTAGGTTTTTTTCCGTCGACATAAAAATTTTTGGTGGCCGAAGGTAGTTTTATTTTAATTTCATCATATTTTTCCATGTGTTTATCTAGGTAAATTTCACAGGCTAAACTAATTTTAATATTTGTTTAATATTAATAATCTTACACAATCGTGAATTTGCTTTTAAAAAAGGTGCTGTATCCAATAAATCATCTTCCCTAAATTTATATAATTTATACTATATAAATAATTATAATTAATTACTGTAAGGATTATTTTCCTAATTTATATAAAACTTTGTCTGTCTGTGTTATGGTTTATTTCAACAATTAAGAGTTTTAGAATTTTAAAAATTCCACATTTACATTACAGTTTTTTACGGGATGAAAGATAAATTTCAATCTGAGAAACTCACATATTACCGGTCAAAAATCCCGATTATCCTTTGTTTTGAAAATCAAAGAGTTCTAGAATCTAAAAAAGTATACACTCTGATACAGATTTTAAAATCATAAATTTTAATTCAATAATTAATCTTCAGGACCAAAACACCCAATTATACCTTTTTAAAAAAATGAAAATAGTCTTAGAATTTTAAAAAAATTCTCATCAATCTCATCAAAAAAATTTGATCTCACAAAGTGACGTTTGTACAAAGTACAAAACAGCCCAACCAGTAGTTTATATTAAAAATATCATCCAGATTGCATTTCAACATCAATTACTTTTACACGTGTATTGTACAGGTATGCATTAAGGTCTGATTTCCAACTTGATCTCATTATTTTTCAAAATTTTGAATTTTATTTTGTCTTGCTGTAATTAAATCGAATTTTTGTCAATTTTTTTTGGTACAAGTTTTTATAAAAAATAAAACATTAAAATTTAAAATTCTGCTAGTTGTACCATGAAAAAGCCAATTAAAAAAATAATATTGGAATTACTACACTAGTTTATGATAATTACGATATCAATACCTTTCAGATGCTTCAGGAATATTTTTATAACATTTTTCTTCTATATAAACATGACATGTCGTACAAGCAAGAGATCCAGCACAAGCGCCTATTAAATAGTAAAGTCAAGCATTATAAACCTCACCTTCAATATCTAAACCGTTTTTATGAGCTAATCTCATCATATTATCTCCTGGTTCGCCATATACAACAGCTTCTTTATTATTTTTGTCCGTAAATACTAACTTAATTCTATGCGGTTCAATAGGTCGTTTTAAAATTTACCTTGTTCGAATAGGTAGAATGGCATTTTTAAATATTTTGTAGCACACTGTCCAATTATTTTGATGTAGCATTGAATACTGTACGTCAAATTAACATTCTGTATATTATAAACGGGTTGTTTTGGATTTAATTTATTTATCGCTCAAATTATAATGAAGTCAGTCATTTTTAGGCAGATTTTGAGGTCTGCCATCCTACTCCGACCAAACAATTTAAAGAATATATGTCACGTTACATTTAATAAACAATGGTATATATGAAAAAAATTTTTAATAAATTCCGCAGCACTAAATTAAATTTTTCTTCAACGCCGAAATTCAACAGCAATACAGAACAAGGATTTAAAAAGTACTTTTCAGCTAAACATTCCTGGAAATTGGCTTTAACTATGATGTTATTGTCTGGATCCTGCACGTTTAGTTATCTTTTATTTGAATGGGGTAATAAAACTAAATTATATCATTAAAACCCAAATTATGATTTGTATGATTGCTACTAACATCATGTACATAATAAATATCCTTCCGTCGATATGTTTCTTTAACGGACAAGTCTAACGTGGGCTTCATAAATTTACAAATTTCGATTACCTATTAATAATTTATTTCAGATTTTATCAGTGTTTAACTTTTTTAGTGCCCTGAAGTGTAATCTGGACAAATTAAGTATCATATTTAAATTTCTTAATTTTGAAAATTTTAAGTTAAAAGTATTATTGCAAACTTCCAGTAGTATGTATATTAAATAAGTATTTTCATTTAAGATAATTGAAAACAGCCGATCCTAACGTACTGCGAGTACCTTTTTTTATCTTGGATAAGTATTGTAAAACGGCGCCCTGGTTTTCAAAATTGACCATATAAAAATCATTCAATTTTCAATGTCATAACTCAAACCAGACCAGTTGAGAAGTGATTAACGATTATATAGGATGACAATTTGTCTGCAAAAAAAATTTATAGTGCCTATTTTTCATTATGGATTATCGACATATTTGAGTCAATTCTGATTGAAAATGTACTCTTTTTGTAATCTTAATCAATATAAGCGTCGAATAGGATAGATAAAATAAATATTTATTTTATATTGGGAGGTAGAACAAAATCATATCTTGGAACTATTTAATTGAATATTTTTCCTGGAAATAATTAAGAAAAGATTCGCAATATTGGTAAATCGGAGACTACTTATTCATTACTACTGTATTAATTTTCAGTGGAAATTAATTTATTTTTTTACATCTTTCTCAATTTATAAAATTTCACATAAATCACAACTAGGGATCATAGATCATAATTCTGTAACAGGGTCTGAAGCACGACCCAAACTAACATTATACCCGAAACACAAACTTCCAAAATTCTCATAATTAAGAATCATTGAATTTTAAATAAATTTAACAAAACGCCAACTAAGAATGGACTTTGAACTTTGCTTGGGATCGTGTTGTATCACTATATTGGGTATGAATTCAACAGAATTTGAAGGTACAGAAGAATTAAATTGATTAAACTATTTTCAGGTGCACCACTAATGGACAAGAATGGTGAAGAGGTAGCATTTCATTTACTGTTAATATTTTAAAAATAAAATTAGATTACCGACGAATTTACCTTACGTAAAAAAACGAATAATGAAATGTATTGAATTTTTAGTATCTAATAAAGAAGCTTACTTGAAAAGATTCTGGAAAAATATCGTAAATTACTTTCAGGTAATAGGATTAATCTCAATCGTTTAAAAAGACTAGAGTATACGCGAACCGCCAAGTAAGAAATTGATTCCTGATGTTGTCAAACCTCCATACTTCCAACCACCATACACATTGGTCATTGAAATGGTCGGCGTCCTAGTACACCCCGAATGGTCGGTAATATTTGATTCACAATTAAATTTTATTTATTAATATTTCTAGACATTTGTGTATATTTTCTACACATTCTAGTGTCTGTCGGTGGTACTGTTTAGTTTCTTCGAATTTCATTTGTTCTAATTTTAGGGCAGATTTTTTAATGTGAATTCGTTCCATATCCAATTGCAATCTTACATCTGACGAAACTGCTGCTTCGTAGTTGAAACTATTTGAATTGTCTGGTATGTCATCTTTTCCTTCATGAGTATGAAAATTGTTTGAATTTTTATTACAGTTGGGTGTAAGATCTTTAGGGTAATACATGTCATAAAGTGATGAAAATGGTCCTTTTTTATTACTTAAACCTAATGTGTTTTCATTAAAACTGGCAGGTTTATATTGTCTCAAATTGTCCATGATGCGATTGTTTTTATTCAAAATCCCCGACATCAAAACTGTTTTATTTGGGTCGTCTAAAATAAATTTTGTCAGTTAGAAATAATCAAGTAATTCACTAGAATAGGGTTGCGTGACTTTTAGAACCCAATATAATTCGTTAAATATTACCCTTAAGATTAATTATTACATGTACATTTTTCGTTAACCGAGGGATGCATTATAAACTGGGTATAATTTTCCTAAATTTTAACTAAAGTATTTTAGACCACCATTTTTCAAGGTATGGGTCACTTTTATCAATTTTAACACAATACAAGCATTTCGTAAATGTAATAAAAAAATAAAATGGGGTATATTTAGACAACTTTGTTAAAAATGATGACAAAAATGTATGCAAACATTTTTTTTGATGGTAAATTCTAGTGTATTAATATTACTGGATGTAAAAATTTAAAAAATACCTGATTTATTAAAATTTTCAGAAAATATTTTGGGAAATTTGTTTTTATTGAGATAGTTTGTGGAGGTAGGCAAAGATTTTCGTTTATTTCGACACATTGTAGTTAAATCAATTCCAACCGGCTTGACATCACCTTTACTGTTCAATCCGTGTTTGTCTCCATTGCTTGAATATGCACTGTCCGATGAATTTGCATCGTTTAATTTGAGATCCCCTTCTACCATGTCATTAATTAACAAGTTATTGATATTTTTGTTCATTTGCACCATAAGGTCATTTGAATTAGATTTAAGGTTGGAGTCAGCGCACGCAACGTTGAAAGAGGAGTCGGGTAATGACAGAGTCCCAGTTTTGCTAAAATCTTTGTGGAAATCTTGTATACCAGTTGCCGAGGCAGATCTAGCTTGATTGAACTTGTACTTTATATCCCTGGGCTCTAACGCTCCATTATCACCGTTGTTGTTCAGCGCATTGATTTGATTTTGAATAGAAATGTATCCATTTGGCTTGAGTTGGTTTACCTTTCCATTTTTTAGTTCAATTACTTGGGCAATAAGTAACTCCTTTTCCAGATAATCTTCCAGAGTTCCATTGCGGCGTAAATTTCGAGTATCTATTTTAGTATACTGCTGCATGAGCAAAGCAGTGTGTTCGCGGCAAAGACGTCTAGAAACGCACATTCCCTTTTCTTCTAGAGATTTAGCAATAGTATTCCACACATTACGCAAATTTCTTGTTTCTTGTGCACTGGTTTTGTTACTCCCTGGTGACGGATATGGGTTTTGGTTCAGCACTTCCCGCAAGAGAAGAATATCGTCGTGGGCACTAAATCGAAATTGTGATTTTGGTGGCATGATGGTCTAAAAACGTAATTTAGCGTGAGAAAATAAATATTGATATTACATATTTTGAAAGATGTTCTAACGTGACTTTTATAATACTGTATACGTGGCAAAGGTGATAAAAGAAATGATCAGATACGTTAGAAACTTAAAATTGTAAATTCATAAAAGAAATGATATATCTCGCGTTCTGAAATTGAACCATTTGACTGGAGTTGAAAATATTGTAAAATAACAAAGCAATTTAACTGAAATTACGATTGGTACATATCTACGCGCTATCTCATATTAAATATCAGACAGTCTGCTGTACAAATATAGTTTTTGTCGTAAAAGTGTTGCCGTCAATTGTATTCCCATAGATTGTAGTACGTAAATTAGTGCAACTAATGTCAGACACTAGGAACGCAAAATAGTATTACTAACGCGGCGGTATTGTTGCATAATAGATACGCAACGCTTTATGTATAATTGTATCAAAACGTTTGTTGCAGCACATATCGTTTTAATTCAAAGCCCACTGAGATTACGGTTAGTAATTAAATGTCTGGTGTACGTTGTCATCGTTCCTTTTATATTTAATTTATATTTACTTTTTATAATTGTAGCGTTTGAATGTAACCAAGAATTAATGCACTAATTCCTGCAAATTAATTTATCTAAAACTTACAAGTCTTGATATTTATATTTTTATAACCTTTCATGTGTAAAACTGACCGATTTTGTAATAAGTTACTAAATTAAATGTGATGTAATTGTTTACCGCCAATTTTGTTTTAATCGATGTATAATTGATACGTGAGGCAGTTGTTGTTTGTTCAGAGCCAATATATGGTCTTACATTTTTGACGGTATTCGCGTAAACACTCTTTTTTAGTTTTTATTTACATTTGGTTCACTAACTCTAAAATCGGTGTTAGGAAACTTGTATAAATAGTGAATATGCTTTATGTCTGTCGTATTGCATTTTATTTCTTTTAGATAAATACAGGATGGCGATTCAAAACAAGACCTGGTCTCGATTACCTTCTTAGTAATGTTGGTCCACCATTGTATGAAGTTGTTTTGTTTACTCATGAGGATGGTGCTGTAATGTTTCATTTCTAATACATTTACATTTTATTGTTGTCATTTATATAACTATTACTTTTTTCGTCGTGACCCTAATTTAATTAAAATACAATGTTGGGTTGCCATTAACGTATAAATCCAAGTAAAAACTCAAAAATTTAGAAAACCATTAATGTACTTGATTTTCGTATTTGTTTGATACAAATTGATTTTTTAAAATTTTATACATATTCTTATCTGACCGCGGTTGAGAAACTCTCTTTTAACCCTATTTATATTTACTTTCAATTTATAAATTTTATTTTTTTACTTTTGAATTTACCTGTGTGAATCATCAAAATATCTCACTCCATCCATATTGGAGAACTCTGGGTTAATGAATGCCTAATTATATGTATAAAATCTGAGTTTAATAAATTTGATATATCACCTGTTTTCAGATGTTGTATTTGTATATCATTAAAAAAATAATTAAATGTTTATTAATACATTTGTACCTAGAATTTATATTCTATTGTTGATGGAATCGATCCAAAAGGTGTACTGTCATATAGATTATTTAGGGATTCTACAAACTACATAAATGGAACTCATGTTAAAGTAATTTTACATTTTATTAATCTAATGACTTTTAGGATCTGTCTTGTTTAAATCGAGATCTAAGCAAAACTATTATAGTTGATTGTGATCCATATGCTGTTCAATTGCAACCTCAAAATGCGCTGTGTTTACCTTCTTGGAAAGGAAAGAATGACGATAAATTGTATCATCTTTCAAATTTTTTGAAAGGTTTTTAAATCTACAATATATTTTCGGATTAGTTTGAATTTGAGCTTTGCAACAGGTACGCGTAAACCAGTCGTGTACTTTAAGTTTCAATAATTTAGTTTAATTTTAGCTTTATGTACTGATTTTTTAACTTTATAATATTACTTTTATAAAGATTTGAAAAATTTATATATGAATTTTTTTATTTGGGTCAACATTTCAACTTTTTTTTATTTATTGTACGTATTAAAATTCAATTTAGCTGTTGCAACAAGTGGCGTAGAAGATGTTAGAGATGTTTTAAATCACTATAGCCGGTATGATGACCCCTTAAAAGCATTTACAGAAAAACAAAAATCTATTAATGTAATTTATACATTTGGTATTCACGTTTATTTAACCCTTTGGAGATGACCTAAAATTGAGCTCCATTATGATATAGTTTACAAATGTTTTAAATGTACCAAAGAATCTCTTTTTTATAGGTTTGAAAATTACTTGGAGTAGAAATATACCTTAATTGAATTTAAAAAGTGAAAAATTAGAAATTTTAAAGAGTGATTTCAATTGTCATAATGCTAAGTGCATTTCTGGTTTGACTACTCAAAAAAAATTATATCTGCTGAATTTATAGATTATTCAATGAAATAGATTTTAAAAGTTTTAAACACTTTATTTTAATGAATTATTGATATTTATTAGTATCGTTTTTCTAATATTTAAATAATGTAATCGTTCTCATTTGTCGGCTGATCTGGTACAGACTGCTTATATAAATTTATGAGAATATTTTTTTCAAAAATATTTAATTGCACCTGTGATACCACTGATGATTTGACTCAATTCTCAAAATTTTAGGAAAAACCTCTACCAATTTTGGAATAGTTTTTTGGGAAGTTTGGCTTCCAGTTGTACCTATGGCGTAGGGTAAAATTTACCAGTTGCTGTTATTAGTTTCTGATATACGTGGATATGAATTGTAAATCTTCGTTAAAATGTAGACATTTAGAAACAAGCATCAACAAAGGAACAGCCAAAACCTTCATTAGTTAAAAAATTGAATAGATATAAATAAATGTGAAATGATGTATTATACATTAAACGTACAACACTAATTTATATTTTCTTGGGTCGACGAGGAAAATAATATACACAAAAATGTCAATATTTTGCAGTTAAAGATAGGTTACAGTTTGATAAGAGTGAATTGTATGATGGTGGATTTTCATTGTCATTTGTGGTATCATTATCAATGAGGGTAGATTCATGTATATTTTTAATACTCTTGTCAGGTTTTTTGCGTTTTCTAGCGTAGACTATGATGAAGACGATTGTTATTAATAGTATTGAAATGATGCAAATGGTAATTATCAAAGTATATATTATATTGCTTTCAATTTGTATTGGTGAATAAATAAGTTCTTTCTGATATTTAAATTGACAAAAATATCCACGATAAGGTTCTTGGCACATGCATGTCCATAATACGTTTTGATTTTGAGAAAGTATGCATTTACCGTCATTCTTACATCCAGAAGTATTGCACTGTTTGGGTATTTCACATTTGGGTCCATAGTAATATTGGTTACATTTACAATAAGTGTTACTGCCCAAATATACACAAGTTCCTCCTATTGGGTTACAGTCGCAAAGTTTTTTATATTTTACAAGTTTTTTTAAATGATTCGATATTACATTTTGACAAATAACTCCTCCAAATCCATCCAGACATAAACATTTGTAGCCTCCAATAGGATTGTCTGATACACAAACTCCATTGTTTATACAAGGTTTACGTTCTTTGCATATATTCACATTTTCGATACACCTTGATCCATGATAACCATAAGGACAGGTACATTTGTAACTTCCCACTTTATTGATACATTTACCTCCTAAATAAAAATATAATGTGAATAAATATTTTATTACCATTGAAGCAAGGTTTGGAAATACAATTGTTAATTGTTAAATGACAGTTACTTCCGTAATATCCAATATCACAATTGCAAAATATTTTAGATTTCTTCATTATACAATTTCCATGATTGCATACGTTATCAGAACAACCTGCAGAGACTGGGTTCTCACAATATGTTCCTGATTTCCCTAAAGGGCATTTGCATTCATTGAGGCTCTGAATGCAGTTTCCTCCATTACGTCTACATTTATCAATATCGCATTGAAAAAGTTTGATTTCACAGTTTGATCCGGACCAACCGGGCTTACAAATGCATTCGTACATGAAATGTATATTGCTAACACAGATTCCCATATTTTGACAAGGTTTATAGATTGAACAGTAATCAAGGACTAAATTATATTGATTAATTAGACAAACTTTTAAGATAAATTATCACATTCCAATGAATTCAAATTCCATGAAATAGATTTGATATATGAAGATGGGCCATATAAGGGGAAATTAAAAATTATATTATATTCAATTTTATATTATTTCATACTGAGTTTTGATTTAATTTTATAATATTCTCAAGGGTCAAAATTTTAAATTTTGGAACCTTATTAATTCATTATTAATTAAACGTCGTTCATGTGATGTGGATCATTATATTAAAAAAAATTAATAATATTATTAATTTTTTTATAAATAGTGCATATACGATATGTATATATGAATTTATAGTTAATTTTTAGAAATGACTCAATATTGAAGTATAAAAATACAAATTAGTGACATTGATTTTTGCGGTAGGGCCTATAAAAATTGAAGGGTCCACACAAGGGGTTATTTTAAGTGTGTTGTAAAAATTTAGACTAAAAGGAAAATATGTACATTGTACAATCGTAATTGTAAATTTTATTTTATGAAATAAAAAATTATACGCAAAAATAATTTTATGTTATGTTTGAAAATTAAAATTTATTGCAGACCATTAAAGCGAATTTACTAAATTATATTAAAAAAAATTTTGACAAAAAACGTAATAAATTCACTATTGAGAGCAGAGCATATGCGCGAGTTCCTGCAAAAAAGATTTTCAAAAAATTATTTTTCACCGGGAATACGTAGATTTCTGAGGCTGAAATTTTTTATTTATATCAAAAGGAATAAGCTGATCAGAATAATCTTATTTTTTAATTGTTGGACTTTTATTTATTTCAATTTTTTTGTTTTACATAAAAATGTTAATAAAATAATTTCGATATAATACACATTAACACTAAAGTGCTTTTTTGACCGTTAAGGCGGCACTTTATCAGATTGAAATTTTTTGTGTGTTTTAACATGATACAACTGTACCATCCGTAAATTTTTTTAAATTTTAGGGCTGTTTTCATAAAAAAAGGGTAATGGGGTTTTGACCTAAGTTTAAAGTTAAGATATATGCTTTTGATATATAAAGATATGATTTTAAAATCCGTTTCAGAGTATACATTTTTTTAAATTCTCGAACTTGTTTGATTTTCAAAAAAAAGGACAATTGGGCTTTTGACCTGTAAGATGTGAGGTTGGGAGGTTGAAATTTATTTTGCTAACACTCCCGGAAAAAACTGTACTGAAATGTGAACTTTATAAAATTATAAGAACGGTAGTTATTTAAATAAACGATAACACACACCAATAGACAAACAAATCATATTATATAAGTAAGGATTTACAGTCAGACTCGTCAATAATGAACGTTAAATGTCAGATTTTTGGCACATTCATTATTAAACAATTTGGTCATTTAATGAACATTTTAAGAAATATCTGAACAATGAAGTTTATTTCATCATAATATACGTAATCAAGTCTAATTCGTCAATAATTAACGGCAAACTTCATGCGATAGACACATTCATTAATTATTTCGGGGATTTAATCAACATTTCGAATTAAAGGGATACCTTTTTAAAAACTGTATACAATTTATGAACCAAAAATTGTAGATGTGTAAGAAAGTCAATGTTTTAAAAAACGTGCATATCTATTAAATCCGATAGACCAGTGATTCACACCGTAGTCCATAATTAACAAAATTATTTTATAAAGGTTTAAAAGTTTACTTAAGAATGCTAATAAATTCATATATTCGTTAACATGAAATGTTATCCGCCAACTGGGCATATGAAAAATGTTCATTTATGGAGGTTCACAGATTTTTTTTAAACAAAATATTGTCCACAGCGAAAAAAAGATTGAGAAACACTGTTATAGACTAATAAAAAGTAATTACGTGACATATTTCGAAACTGTTAACATTCCATTTAGTCAATAAATTAATATAATAAATAAATATTTTTATTTTTTTCAGATTCATTATTTAAACATCACGATAAGTAAAGAATGTATAAGAAAATTACTATAGAAGGGATGAATTTTGACTAAAACTCGTTCATTATCATCGAAATTCATTATTTACGGTATTAATTATTGACGAGTTAGACTGTATATTGAAATTTATTTGATTTTTTTATTACCTTGATCACACAACATTCCAGTCCAACCCTTGAGACACACACAACCAAATAAATTATTGGGTTTAGCATGAAGACATCCAGGTAATTTGATTGCTACATCACAATTGCTTCCCTTCCAGCCTTTGTTACATCTACAATAATTGTATAACTGAAAAATGCATAATAACCTGCAGATATTTGGTTTGACACAATAGCCTTGATTGCATTTATTTGGACAAATTGCTAAAAATTATATAAAATTGAGAATGACACAAAATAATGTAAATCATATTTGATGGAATCAGTTGTATATTTGATAAATATTTATTGATAAATTAGTTAAGTCAAAGGATTATATTAATCATTTTGACAAGTGTACGCGTGCAGATGGTTTTAATTCGCGTGTTTAAGGTACCGTTAAAAAATCAAAAGAATAATTCAACTTTTGCCAATTGAACAAATACCAACACGAGCAATTAATGAAAATGCGATTTAAAGAGTAATTTAAGGATTTAATTCATTATATCTGTAGACATTTAGTAGTTTAATAGACTATAAAACTAAATGTCGGAAGTTAACATGAAACAAATGCCAAATGTGTATGTTGTATAACTGGATTATTACTGCAATAAAAGTTAAACTTAAAAGATAAATATTGATTTACACGTGCTATCGATATTTATTAAAAATTTGAAAATATTACCCTTGTTGCAAGCATTTCCACCCCAGCCTTTTCTACATACAACGAGTCCAGATTTGTTGCATTCTTCGTGATTAGTTTGCCATTTTTTGCTTTTTTTATAATGCGTCTCGTTGAATTTTGCATATTTTTGGTAATTACATGTTTTGACGCAATTGAAATTGTTCAACATTATATAATTTAGAGGACATTTAATGGTAATTTTGTATTTTAAAAATTTTTGGTTGTATTTTTGATAATAGGTGTACGCATTTTCGGCACTATTGAAGTTGATGGTTTGAATTGCACCGTGTTTAATTATAATACTGTCAGGGTGGTTTTTATCTATGAAAAAAATATAGACACTATAAAGGTCTTAAAATACCTGATGCATGCCAAGCTTCAACAGAAACGTAATAATCCTTCTAATAACACGTTAATTTAATAAAAAGATTAAATTACTGAATTGATTCCAAAATTAAAAGAGTTTTGGGACGAATCATTAATTGCAAATGAATTTTGATTGAGAAATATTTTTGTAGACATGGAGGTACATTTTGCTTTATAATCAAAGTTTAGAGGTTTACTTGCATTTGAAATTTTTTGATTTACAATGTTTTTTCGCAATTTAGTGTATACAGCTAGAGTTAATGGTGTAAAACAAATTTTAAAATAAGTGGAACAACGGTTTAAACAACCAATGCCGGTGGAAGGTGTTTGTCCGCTTGTACAACATTTGTTATTTATGGTGGTTCCGCGGTCATTTGTAATGTAATTGATTCGTAACATGGCGGTCAAAGGAACAATCTAGAAATTAAATAAGGATTCATTAAAAAAACTTATCTTTTACCTTGTATCGAATGTCCACTTGAGTAAATGGAATTAGTTTGTCTTTTTGTTTGTTTTTATATTGCTGGATAATATTTGATAATATTTCCGATTTTTTAGCTGCTTTGGTAAATTTTGGTATATAACGATTTTCAGGTTTCATAGGTTTTAAAAAGGTTGTAAATGCAGTACATAAAAGCACGCAAAATGTTACAAATAGCAGCTTGTGCATCAATTTATATTATAACGTCACTATTTATTTTCAATTTAATGTATCGTTCTAAAATTATAATAAATTTATGTAAATGAAATTCAAATGAATGAATACATGTAAATTTCTAAACGCTTACATGTTAATTCAAAGAGTTTTGAAACACTTTAAAAACACTTTTAATAATTTTAAACACACTTAACTGCTTTAAATGCTCTTCAGCATGGTTAAACGCCATTAATTTTTAATACGCAGTGAAAATCATGATGTAAAATTGAAATGTATCTAGTTTTTCTGGTTTAGACAATTTTTCCAAACTCAACAAGTCTACTAGTCAAAATCATATATCGCATATATCCGATGAAACCCATGTATATAATTACCTATTTTCACAATTGAAGGAAACGATGTATTTAGAAATTTTAACTAAATGAACTGTTCTTTAATGGCGCCAGAATGTCGAATAAATTATGGGTGTGGCTATTATTTATTTGATACAAAATTACAATGTTATCGAATCACTTGAAAGTTTATATCAATCAAACATGTGATTGAGATGGTTTATTTCAATAATATGACATTAAATCGTATTATTTTGACTAATTTATTACAAGTTATAAAGTATTTCTGATATAATTAAGTCGATCATCGGATAATCATAATGCCGATATATTTTTCAAATATTTACATTTACATGTAAAGCAATCTTAAAACAATAATGCCTAGTATGGCATCTGTTTCTATTCTTTCTTGTTTTTGGCATATATAGTCTTTTTATTTCATTGTATTCACGACACATGTACTGTATCAGTTTTTTATCATAAAAAATTAACGACACGTTAACAATGTAAAACAGGAGACTCGAAATATTATACTCGAGGGTAATGCAAGTATAATGTAAATATACTTGTCCATGTTAATTTTTAAGTTTTTCGAAAAATCAAGATAAACCCATTAAATCTTTTTCAGAAAACAAGTGTAAATTGTATCATTAATTGGAATAATAAAAAATTTTTCACTAATATTGGAATGGATTACCAAATGTGTGGAGAGGGACTAGGACAACAAGGCAAAAATATGACGTAGCATAATATTCTCAATTAATAGGTCAAGTTGAAAACAAATTTCGTGTGGTGGCTAAATTTTTTTACCCAGCAGCGTAACTATGAAAAAAAAGTTTTTAAAAAAAAAATTCTTAAAAATTATTAATTACACAATCGATAGTGGAACAAATTTTTTTTAATGTTTATAATATATATTACATATAAGAGCATATACGATTTTACAATTAACATCTGACTCGGTCCAGTGTTGGCCTCAGCGGTCTATATACTACTCTTAGGGTTATTTTTTATTGGTATCAATAAGCAAAGTAACCAACGAATACAACAATTGATTCAGGAGTTCCCACAATTTTTTTAGGCACACTGGTAATAACATATAAAATTTATCGCGGACCATTGAATTAAAATTACTAGGCAACAATCAAAAAAATTTATACAAAACGTAATTAAATTAATTAATTATTAAGTGACTATTAATATGAACGTTACTAGTAATGATAAAAAGTATTAGTAAATTTTTTTTATAATCATTTCACGGACCAGTATTGTTCAAGGGACCGGTATTTGGAAAACGCTGTTGTATATGATTGCCCTTACTTCAGTGGCGAATTCAAGGGGTGTAGAAGGGGCAGTTGCACCCCTAAATTTTTAATTAATGTTTTGTAAAATAAATGAAAAAGGTTTTAATTTATTAACACGATATAGATGGCGCATAACATTATATTTTTTTTATTTTTGCGCAAAAATACAAATTTGGAAACTATTGTATAACAACCTTTAAATGAAATTAAAAGAGACGCTTTAAAATCAAATTAGACGCTTTAATATTAGAAGAGACGCCCTAAAAAAATATTTGCATTAGACTAAGTTAAATATATTGCTCGCTTCGCTCGCACCCCATTAACTAACCTCTTAGATCCGCCCTTGACTTATATAAAATAATTTAGCTAAAAATATTGGAAATTATAGTAATAGTCAAAAATTATACATTTGATCGCACATGTCATTTTCATAAATTGAGTTTTTTAGGGTCAAAAACCCTAAATCAAATCAAATTTATAAATCAAATGATTCGTATAATGTTAAAAAATAAACACTCTGATACAGATTTTAAAATCGTGAACATTATTATAAATTTGTATTTTCATAAATCCTTACTTAAAAACCTATAAACTAAAATAGTTAAAAATGTATGTCTGTTTTTTATTTTTCTGTTTGTCTTTTTATTCGAGATTATTTAAGAAAGTAAGAGGAATCGAGTTTACAAAATTCCATATTTCTATAACAGAATATTGAGAGTGTTGTGGTATCGTTAATTTCAATTTCAGAAATTGGGTTCTTTAAGGCCAAAAACCCCAATTCTACTTTTTTTAAAATTCAAACCTGCCCTAGAATTATAAAAAATACACAATCTGATAAAGATTTTAAATTCATCAATATTATTATAATTTTCAATTTCAAAATCTTATATCTTCATGTTCAAAACCACATATTAGCTTTTTTTTAAAAATAATCAATAAGATAAAACTAAAAAAGTTTTAGTATCGTATACATAGCCGTTTTAAGGCATATGCAATATGGGCTGTAGCCCAGGGCTACTCATTAAAAAAGCTCCCCAAATTAATAAAAATACTTTACATTTATATTTTAAAAAGAGGCCCCAATTTATTGAAAAATACTTCACATTTATATCTTAAGAATCAGTTTATAAGTTTTGAAGTGTGGGAATTCAAATAGCTAGAAAAAAAATAGTTTAAAGAATCAAAGTTCTGGTAATTATTCAATTTAAAATATATTTCACAATGTTCATCATATATTGACATAAAAACTGTTTCAAATGATAATATTTAACATTAAAACCTTTCACCGTTTATACTAAATTTTAGTCTAAAACTAAAACAACAAAGTACTGCAAAATATAACTTTGTTACTATCATTTTTATATTTATTACAATTTTGGTAACATTCACCGGTAATATGTTTTAAAGTGCTGATTCAGTTAATTATTTACCACAAATTGATATTGTTTACTCAACCCAATCAACAAAAAAAGACAAAATTGTTTTTAAAATTTTTTACACAAATGTATACAAAACCAAATTAAGATGGAACAATTTACTTTAAATTTAAAGGTAATGTGATATGACGGTTCCACGGAAAACAAGTTTTGGAACCACTCTTTTTATGGATTGATAATAGTGAATAGTAGCATTTTTAAATTTTAAATAAATTTAATTGACACACACATTTCGTACACATTAAAAATATTAGGTTTGCCTATTTATTTCTTAATCTGGCGATTGCCAAACTTTTTTTCAGTCTTAAATGGTTTTGCCTGGATGAAGCAAAAAAAATTCACCCACTATAAGGAATTTTTTTTAACATCACCCATTAATATAAAATAGTAGACCCGCCATATAGCCACTTTAGCCTCTCTACTGCCTTGGATAGAGCAAAACATACTGTGATCAAGGGTCCCTAAAAATAAAATAGCTCTAAAAATTATCGGAAATGCAAAGTGCCAACACACCACCAACCACCTCTCGTTTTACAAAAATTTCGTCATTTTTCAATTGTACACAATCTCCGAGTTTAAATATACAGGTCAATTTCATACATTTTGTTCTACAACTTATGGACTTAACTTTTCGATTTTCAAAAAGTGTTTAATATACCTTTTTTACATGGATTTTATTATATTTTAGATATTATTAATGCTTTTTAAATTTAGATGTAAATATTATATAGTTAGTATACGTATATTAGTTATATTAGTATAGTCCAAAGTAAAGATTTAAAGTTGGTAATAAGAATACTGATCTGTCCTGAGCATTGGATCGCAATAATGGAAGAATCGACCTATTTTGGCCGATTCAAGTTTTTCATACTATACAAACTTTACTTTATTATTTATGTGTGTAGTTAAATCATGTTAAAATGTGAGATTGTTAAAACGCGAAATATTTCGAATCTTTATAACTTAATAAAACTAAACATTATGGGAAACTTTTTAAAATGACTTAATTTAGATTTACGGTTGCTTTATTGTGCAATGAAATGTACCATTTTATGTCAAATTGATAAAGTTTAAATTAGATTTTATTCAAGGGCAATTTAAAATATTTTTATCAAAATGTTACATTTTTGAGTTTGCCTATTTTCTCAAAATGGATGTAAACTATCTCAATGTCAAACTAAATTGTATGCGGCCATAGTAGAAATGAGTAAAGTAACTTTGCGGCTGAATTGGTGGAAAGGTTGAACACCCCTGGTCTAGAATCTAGATCAACCATTATCAACGGAGTCCATGTGGACCCAGGCGTCCACATCATTTTTTTGAGGTTGATGAAAAAAAGGATACTATAATTATTTATAAAAATAATGAGGAAAATTAGATTTCCGCATTGATCGTAATTATTTCTAATTAATGCCATCTAATTTAATATCTATTTTCAATTACGACTATAAATTTAAGATATAGATTGAATACTCAATATGAACGTAAAAACAATAATACTGTATAAATTATATAGAATATATAACTAGCTTGAAGATTATGTACTTCGTACAAACAGCTGCTAGGTCAGCCGAGGAGGATTTTTTAATTTTTAGATCGATTTTTCAATATATTAAAGACAATGAGTGTATGTTCTTAAAAACAATCAAATTATAGTTAAAAACGTAAAAAATTGTCATAAAAAACATACATCCCAGAAAAAATGAAATTTCAAATCCATTTTAATTTTTGGTGGCCTCTAGCTGGGTAGGTTCGGCTCTTGGTGATTGTGAAATTGTGATACTTTTGTGTGTTATTTTAGCTATGAAATTTAAAGACTGGAATTTAACATTTTAATCAAACGCGAAAAATAATTTTTGACCTTAAAAATTTTTTATTAGATTATGTATTTCGGTTGAATAAAATAGAAAAATCGCCCCCTTGGGGCTGATTCGCCCTACGTTGAGAACCCCTAAAATAAAAAATGCAGTGATTTATAGTGAAATGTTGCTTTTCTTTTATCATTACTATAAAATGCAGATGTATAGTCGAATATAGTACAATTTACATGAAATTTTACATAATATATTCATAACAGGGTCATCGTAGGCCACATATGGGCAAAATATGGTCCTCCAACGCTTGTTTATTAACCCGTGATACAATTGATCAAAGAACATAAGATATATAATATTTTTTTGACTCCTACATTAATCATAAACGAATTGGGTTCAAAAAATTCAAATGTGAAGAAAATTTTACTTTTTAACAGAAACTTCTTGTAAACTAGAAAAACGGACACAAATTGAAGTTGGAAAATAATTTTTTAATTTAATTTTTTGGACTCGAATACAGTATTCAATGTTGGAGTACTAATAAAAATTAAAAAATTTTCAATTATAACTCTGGTCTTCAGTCCCGTACACATTTACAAAAGTAGTTTCGGTTTTAACCAAACCTAAAATTAAAAATTAAAAGTTAAACGTTAAAAAAAATGAAATTAAAACGGTTGAATAGTGTTGGTAAGTATATATTTTTAATAATTAATTTCATTTTTGAAATCACGTGTGTGAATACAGTGGATTAAATTTTCAATGATAATTTTCATTTCAAATTTAGTTTATACCAATTGAATACAATTATGCCACTGAAATCACCATAAAAATAGCGGAATCACTAATGTCTGCGTTCCAAATGTCCGCTTTGTGTACTAAATATAGATTTTCTATATTTTTATGGAAACGAAATCGAAATTACACCTATACTTAAGTAGAATATGGTCAAAGATTTTTTATTCTTTATGCAATACTGTTACTAAACCCGATCAAAGTAAAAAATCAATGTTAACCTTATATAAATTAAGTAATATACCTAATATAAATAATTAACAGTACGAAGAAATGAGTTATAGTTTGATTGGTATGGATTTACCCTTTATTTCTGACATAATCCATTTTTTTAAGTTTTGGTGATGTTAACTATAATATACTATTTTGATACTATCTATTACAGAACACACAAAAACGTTATATAAACTGTATGGCTTCAGAATATTGTAATTATTGTTTTAGAATCTAGCCATTACCACAGTATGTCATTTTCATATATTAACTGGAATTTAATTAATTAATTAGCAGTTAATAGTGTTGAAAAAATGAAAAATATTTTAAAGAGTCAAGAGTAACTACATGTAGAGATTTTTGCGATATGATCAGTAAACAAAAATGATTTCTCAAATACATTTCAGTGTTAGAATCGTAGTTTACTGACCTGAAATTAGAAAATATTTAAATAATGACAAATACAATGTAGTTAATTACAATGATATTGATTATGTACTATTTGTTAAATCTTGGGATAAATAAGAATTTTGCATTATATTTACATTTTTTATAAAGCAAAAATATTACAAATGTTTGATTAAATTGAAAAAATATAATACACTTGGATATTCAATTTATATAGATTAAAATATACCCATTTTTTCTTCCGGTTGTTAAAACTCATTTATGGTGAACGCATAATTTTATTTTTCTGATTTTGACTAACTATTAACATGCTTTCCTAACTGATAAACCGAAGGGATTTTTAATTTTTTAGGTTGATAACTATACCAACTTGATAACCACGGGTAAAGGAAATGTACAAACAGATGTCGATTATAATATAACTTGAATCAATATTCAAATTAAATGATATAAAATTTCGCCCATCAAAATAAATGCACTGAAAGAATTGTATTTCAAAGGTAAATAATAAGCGACACATAAACGGTGATATTTTCTAAAATTTTTTAATTGAATATTTAATTAAAATAAATAACTAAAATTTAAACAAGTGTGTCGTTTGTTTTGGATTCAGGCTTTAATATAATTTTGTCGATAGAGTAATTAGTATCCATATTTGTAACAGATTTTATGGCCTCACAAAGTGCCTAAAATACATTTTAAAATAAATCATACATTGCATACCAAATCATAATCAATTTCGTCGTCATCACGAACTTTAGATACTATGTGGTCTTCATATTTATCATTTGAAAGGTTTTGGTGCTAATAAAATTAAAAATCTGATTATAAAAAAATTACTTTAAGAGCATCTAAAGCCCTCGAATCTGTTACATACAATTGATTTACTTTCAAATTTTTTCCATTTCTTGAAATTTCCGCGGTTGAATCCCAATCTCCAGTTTTATGTGCATCATTTGAATCTGTTTTGTCGTTGGTTACATTAATTTGGTCATCCAAAATTTCTTCTAAAAATAATATAAAAAAGCTATGCGAAATAAACTGTTCATTGAATCAGTTAATGTTATATCCTCATTGTAAGCTACTGGAGCAACATATTCATCCAAAACGACAGAATCGTTTCTAGTCGTGTACATTTCTGATCTATCTGTATTGTATTTTTCTTTGAATTTAGTTGACGGTGTTCTTTTAAAATTAGGAGTATCTTTTTGGTGCATATAGGACATTGACATGCATTTATCATACGTTCGACCTGAAAATCGATGTCTACTCTTGAAAAGTCCAAATGTTCTAAATTTCGAATCTTTATCTCCGTAACCCAACCGGAAAAATGTGTGGTGATCTGCAGCTATTTTCCAAATCAGTTTTGTTGACTCTCTATTTTTGAATTTGTATGAATCTGTCTTGACAGATTCACCCTTGATAGATCTTAATTTTATATACAATACATTTTTGCTAAACGATATGATGAGTATTCTCGCCCATATATATCTTTGTATTCGTAGAGAATTGATATAAATACAGATACCCACAGCAGATATCCCAATAGATAAAATTTGGCCGTTTTTAGATTTTGAAGAATAACTAAATTCTCCATATCTAGGTAGTTTACTGGCATTTTGTAAATATTGCAAATCAGCTTCAGCGGGAGATAAATGACTAATTTTTTCGTGTAATTTTCGTATATTTTCCAATAATTTATTTGTCTGATTTGGACAGAACAAATAGTCGTTTTTCATATAATCAGTGTTATAATGCTTTTCTACATCAAATTCTCCAATATCGGCCTGTACAGTTAAAGCTCCCAGTAAAACATGAATATCAAAAGAACATTTAAATCTAAAATATTATTGAAAGGGTATTGTAATTATATTACTTTGATAATAGAATATCTCTTCTTACTTGTTGACACAGATAATATCTTGTAATGTCCTTTTTTAGCAAATCAGGGTGTAATGAGTAAAAGCGTGTTTCGAAATTAAAAACCAATTTATCTTCTAAAATCAATACATCAAAATGTATATAATCACTAGGGTCATTTTTATCTAAAGTATATACCTGACCTGTTAATTTTATTGACTTGAATGTTAAAAAAACATTTCCATAATATTATATTAACATTTAATATCAAAAATAATCATATAATTATCTACATCATGGGTCGCACCGTTTATAGCAATGGTCATTTTTGGAAGTAAAAAAATTATATTAGACGCTACAAAGTCTATTCATTAAACCAGTGGTTCTCAACCTAGGCGTTAGCGCCCCAGGGGAGTTTTCAAAATTTAGGGGCGCTGCAACCAATATTATTAAAAATATAAAATATGTTATTTTTGATATTGATTAAAAAATTAGGACCTGATGTATTTTGCATTATGGGGGTGAGAGCCTTTAAAATGTCTTTATTCACTGATGCATTCTGAAATGACAAGGATATTATTGTTTTTTTAACATCTACATTTTAACATGGTTAAAAGTGGATTCAGTTCTGTAAAGAAAATATTAAGTAAAGATAGAAACAAAATTAACACATGTCAAAGGCAGATATCGTTATTAAATTAACAGCATAAAACCAAAAATTAAAGAGTTAGCACTCAATCACTAGGCGAGGATCACATGGAAATAAATACAAATTATTTACCTTTTTTTCATTATTATTGATTTTATAAAAATTACAGTTCATTTTATCAGTTGAATTAGAATTTATGAATTATTTTGTAATGGAGTGTTGGTTTTAAAAGGTTGAGAACCCCTGCATTAAAACAAGACTTATAATCTTTTCTACTGAACACAGCAGATACCAGTCTGTGTCTGCTTAGATTTTGAGGTGTCCAGAAACAATTTTTTTATATTCTTAAACCATAATTTATGATTATAATTTTTATATGAATCCTAAAATATGCCGATAGGGCCGTGTAGAGGGGCTAGAGTCTATATGATGGAATCTACCATTCTAAATGAATAGGTAAAATTGTATTCTTAGGGTACAATGAAAAAATTTTATTCTTGCAATTAAATAACGAATTAATTCGAAATCAAAATTAAATTGGAAGCTCTACTTGCAGGGTAACACTAAAAAAAGTTCGACAGCTACCGCATTAGGCAATCGATAGTAGAATTCTGCGACAGGATCCGAACAGGAACTTCGGATCGTGTTTCAGACAAAAAATTTTGTTTCGTTCGTACACATCACCTCAACATTATCCCATGCAGAACTCTAATGGATAAAGAAATATAATATTTCATTTTTTATATAGTGTCTACAATTTTCACTTGAAATGGTCCACACTTGGTTCTCCATGGTCCCGAACCAAGATAAAAACCATTGAATAAGTATTCAATTATAACAGAAATAAGGATCAAATTCAAAACAATATTTTTAATATTATTTTATATATTTACACCTATACAAAAACAATATATTTCATTCCACAATTATAAATTTATTTTAATTACAGAGTGACCAAAATATGAAAATATTTTATAGATTTATTTTTAAACAAAATTTTGGTGAATAATGGGAGTGCTATTGAATTTAACAAAAAATTACTTGGAACTTGTTTGAACAGTGGTTTGTCTAAGTTTAACGGGACCTAAATTGTATAATTATTGTTTCATTTAAATTATAAATAAGCATATAATAAAAAAATTTGAAATAATTAATAAACCCATAAACCTATAACCCAGTAGTTTTCAAACTTGAAACGACCGAATCACCACTTCCTAAAAAAGTTTTTTACAGACATTCCAAGGCTTTGTAAGTGTTTTGTTCAAGCATTTTCAATTAACGAATCTCACTATTTTTTCAAAAATAGTATTGTACAAAAATGTGATTTTTTGATGTAGTATTTACCTTTAAAGTTATAAATACAACTTAATAGAAAAGTCAACGATACCAATTTTTTATAAAAACAACAATCTCTAAAATTGTCCATTTCAATTTAAAAATTTTTGAAAACATTGACTAAGTTCATGAAAAGAATGTTATTTTGGTTTTCACCAATTTTCGTAGCGGTCTCTTGAGAAACACATATAGTATCTGCAATATCTATGATTTTCCGAGTAATAAAGTAAAAATTTCACAAATAAGATTTCTCATGGTGACAATGATTGCTATCTCCAATTTTTTGAGATACCGGGTGATACAAATTATTTTTATCAGGTTCTCACATATGTCTCTAAATATAATATTTTACCCAAAAAAAACTTGAAATTTAAATTGCAATCCTATCGTGGTAAAAAGTTGCATTGACTAGTATGTCTCATCTTATTATCTATTTATGAACCGCCACCAACCGAACGATAATTATCATTATTGATATGCAATGATATCATTCACTCAAAATCAGAGCCGTCTTAAGCCACTTCGTGGCTCTGAGCTATCAAAGAACCGGAGGCCTTTAAAGTTTTGTGCAAAGCTATAAAAAAAAAATTTAGGGTCCATTTTTAGAAAACAGGGCATACTGTTGGTTGGAGACTTAGAGTCTTATTTCATTGAGTATTAATAAAATCATTAAAAGATATTATGTAGGTTTTTAGTAACTTTTATTTCTTTTACAAAAACTTACTTATAATTAATGAACAAAGTTTACTTTTTCATTTGAAAATATGCACCATGCAGTCACCATTGAAAGAAATTGGGCCTCTTTTTAAGATATAAATGTAAAGTACTTTTATTAATGAGTGACCCTGGGCTACAGCCTATATTGCCCATGCCTTAAAACGGCTCTGCTGAAAATGGTATTAGCTGATTTATTCGAATATTAGAACGAAATTATGATTTTTAGATAAAATTACTTGATTTCCATTTTTATTATATGTTAATTGGAAAAATTCCTTTTCAACAATATTTAACTGAGAACAAAGTGTTTTAAACACTAGTTCTCCTAGAATTTGATGACTTTTGTGAACCTAAATACAAAACCATTAATATATTATTAAACATTACTCTAAAAAAATATTTACTAAATGAATAGTTCTAAAAACACATTAAAATTAAATTGTAATACACATGAACAATAATAACGTTAAACAATAATGTACAAGATATTAATTTTAGTCTACCAATTATAATTATTAGTAAAGACGCAAAATAAACATAAAAAAGTGAATACCTTTAGTTGAATAGTTTCGCTAAATTCGTTCAGTAAAGTAATGCGACAGGTATATATTTTACATTTTTTGGAATTTGAATCTGATGACGATACTTTGGATTTGTCAGAAACAGCACCATTTCCATTTGACATTTTAGAGGTAGTGCTGCTGTAATCACTAGTTTTCACCTTATTTATGTCATAATTAAGAGAATCTGAACCACTATGGCTATTTGATGGCTTTAAGCTATTTTTATATTTGATTGACTAAACTTAAATGAAAAATGAACAAAAACAGTATTTGTGCCATGCATGTCTGTGAAATATTTACAAGGAATTAGTTTTTGCAAGCTTGATCAAGTAGGTTAGTTAATTTCATTCACAATGCATTAGCACAAATATATCTTGATATAATACCGATCTTTTCGCCCAGTCATTCAGTCTGTTGAAAGTAAAAGGAAGTTTAATCATCGCACGATATGTATAAAATTTTTCAAATCGATCAATTAAATGTAGCTTTATTGACAACTTTTTAGTAGAGGAATATTTGTGTCTTCGAGATCGATTATGGATAGCGTTATACACAATAGTATTACCGAAAATTACAAGATGTAGCAAATTTAGCGCAATGCTCCATAGAAATAGACACAACTAATCAATACTTGCGTTCTTACATCGATAAATGACTCGTAAATTTCGACTCAGTCATATTTACATTTTCCATGTAATCCGTCGTATATGAGTACATTAGTCGTTTATACTATGGATTCCATTGGGACTTATTTACTAATATCTAATACTGTATTTTGTAGCTGTATTCAAATGTGTCGCATTAATATTTATTTTATTTCAGAGCGATGACTTTTATTAACAATAATACATAACTTTTAACCCTTTAGAGCTCGCAGTGTCCATTTTATGGACGATTTCATTCAATAAAATTTAGTCAGCATATAAATTTGCAGCATTTATATCATATGAGCTATAAAATAAATTATAAATATGTCCCATGAAATTTTTTATGGTGTTTTACGTTGAGTAGTACCGTTTTACAGGTATTCTTCTGGAAAATAGCATATTTTTTGGTATATTAAAAATAAAATAAAAACAGTGTAATTTATTAGACAGAATGAGTTGTATAATCTTAACAATAAAGTAAAAACACTCATTAAAAATTTTGTCAAAATAGCATAAATTCCAGAAAAAATAAAATTATAAAAACCTATTTTGTCATTTTCAATGTGATAATATATATTCAGTATCAATAATTAACGGAATCAACATTTTATAAACATTATAAACATTTCAGGTGAATTTTACCAATATTGCAAAGAAGTGTAATAAATATAAAAAAATATAATAACAAAGTTGTATTACTTTTAGCAATCGTTGTTGTAGTTTAAATGTAAATTTGAAACAAAATATTTTGGAAATGAGAATTTGATATTTAAAAATTGCGAAGGAATGAATTAAATAGATTGTCACCCATATTTCTTTATTGGAAATGTGTAGAGGTTAAATGCACTGTTTTTTTGAAATTGTAGGATCAATATTTACATTTTTAATTTTTATTTCGAATTTTTATATTTGAAAATATTGGTTGATAATATATTAACAATTATTTTTCACCGGGAATGCGTAAATTTCTGGGGTTGAAATTTTGTTTTTATATTAACTGGAATAAGCTCTATCAGAATAATTTATTTTTTTAATTTTCGAACCGTTAATTATTTTACATTTTTTGTTTTAATAAAATATTTCGGAAAAAAAATATATGAATACTAAAGTGCTTTTTTGACCGAGAAGTCGTCATTTATTCAGATTGAAATTTTTTGATTGTATTAACAGGATACAACTGTACAAATGTAGGTTTTTTAAATTATATGGCTGTTTTCATAAAAAAAGGGTAATTTGTGGTTTTGACCCTGAAGGTATATTTTTTTCAATTTAAATTTATGCTAATGTTTATGATTTTAAAATCCGTATCAGAGTATATATGATTTTTAAATTCTCGAACTCGTTTGATTTTCAAAAAAAAAGGAGAATTCGGCTTTTTGACCCGTAATAGGTCAGTTTGGGAGGTTGGAATTTATTTTGCTAACACCCCTGGACAAAACTGTAATTGAAATGTGGACTTTATAAAATTCTAAGACTGGTAGTTACTGAAATAAACCGTAACACACACTCACACAAATAAATATTGCATATCATATTATTAGCATGTATAAGTAAGGATAAAAAATTAATTTATTTTTTTAGACTTGTTACCTGTTCAAAACGGCGAAGATATTATTTTTGTAATTTCACTAAAATTTTCAGTGTTAAAAAACCGTACAAGTATGCGTTTCAAACAATCAGCATTCATTTATTTGTAAAAAATGTTCTAAAAACAACCCTATTAAAACAATGAAATCATGCAAACTAACATGTTTTATTGATTCGTGGCACATTTTTTATTCATAAAAATCTATCACTTTTTCGCGTCTACGAGCGTTTATGTTATTAAAAAGCGCGACCACTAACGGGTTAAGTTAACCTGTTATTGCAGTCAGCTTTTACTGATTTATAAATGATATTAAATATTAAACTATTGAATTTATGACTAATTATTTGATATATTATTTTCTCAAATTTAAAAATGAAATTAGGAATCATATATATAAATGGAATTATTAAATGTTAATAATATTCATAATTATTTATGATTTGTTATATAAAATGTAAAATAATAAAATTAATTTCCGTAGTACTGTTTTATATGCATTTGCGTTAATAATGAAAAACGATTTGACTTTATCTGATTTAAAAAACTATCCCGTTTCAAAGAAGGGGAAATACTTTCAATTTAAATTATTTGAACTATTTGAAATTGAAAATGAGTCAAATATTATTGAAGGTAAAATATTTAAAATTTTAATTTTACAAAATAGATGAATTCAATTCAATGCAAAAGTATAAAGATTTTGTCGATTGCGTTGAAAATACAAAAAATGGTAACGTAAACGAAGATGACGTACACAAGTATAATTTAAATTCAAAAAGCTTGTTTGAATTTAATAATGTCAAAGGAAGTTTAAATGTGACAAATTGTACTCATAAAGATGGAATTACACGCATAAGCAAAATTATGAGATTAATTGTCAAATATTGTGAATTTAAATATTACAAGTAATGTCATTTATTAATATATCATATTACTTTAAATGTGCATCGTAGTAAGCGATTCTCATAGTTTTACATCAGTGTACCCATGATAAAGTGTAAAAATTTTGACGAATGATCACACCGTCGTACATGTCAAAAAAGTAGAATCGGTTAGTAAACTTAGTACAGTTATAGCCCGAAATAGTATTGAAAATCCTCCAGTCATGAAAAATTTTTAGTAATATCGCCTAGTAATTTTGCTTTAATGGTCCGCGATAAATTTTATAATTTATTACATACCCGCTATGATAAAAGTGTGGGAGCTCCTGGCTTATAACATAAGATTTATATTGTAATGCATTAATAATAACATTATTTGCAGATCACTTATTAGATTACTTGAAGTAATGATTTTTTTAAATTAATTAATATTATTATGTCAATATAGCTGTATGCATATTATAAATTTTTTATGAATGTTTTATATTTGATGTTTCCTTTGGAATCCAAAAAAAATAAATATTTTGAAATGGGAATCCGTACACTATTTGAATCGCTAAATACTGATTTAAACTTATTATAAAAATTTAAATGGAACATGTTTATTATATCATTGAACTAGGTTGACTGTTATGTTATGTAAGCTAAACAGCACCTAGCTCTGCCGAGGGCGGATATTTTTTATTTTACCAAAAAAATAAATTTAATAAGAAAAACTAACTTAAAAATGATATTATTCACTATTATCAATCTGTTAAAAGAGTGATTTCCAAACTCTATTTACCACGGACCAGTCATCTCACATTATATTTTAATTTAAACTTAATTATTACCATTTAATTTTACTTTGTTAACATTTGTTTAAAGCATTTTAAAAACAATTTTGTGATAAATATAATTCTACAAGTCTAATTTAGAGTATAATCTTAGAATTTAAAAAAATCATGGCTGATACAGCGTTTTCCAGTTAATATACATCTGTGCTTTCCAACCGGTTTTTTTTAAATTCCATTAGCAGACAATACAATTGGAAGACGTAAAAATGCAAATCAAAGATGTTTTTAGTGATAATGATAAATTTTACATACCTAATTTTCAAATTATTATTCGAAAAAAATTGGTTCAACTATATTTATTAATCTATCGTTTATTTTTTTGATTGGTGTGTTGCGAAATTTTTTGAGATTAAAATATGTGTCGCCAACAAAAAATGGTCATCTTAGGGTCATAGAGAGAAGTTAAGAAGGCATATAGCCCTGACGTACAATCATGAGGGTCTACTTTTTAAGTTTATTAATAGGTAATGTTGGAAAATTTCTTAAGTCTACCATTATTATCGTATAATAAAATCCTCTATTATATCACTCCAATTAGTTATATTTAATTTTTAGATATAGACATTTTCACTACATAAAGTCGTTTTTTTAAAACTAAATTTAGTTTTATTTTCTTGGTTATTGATAAATATTCATTATAACGCAATAACCATAATGCAATAAACATTTAGCCCGCCAACCAAATTGAGTCTGGCACCCGTGATCAGTAACCAAAAAATAAAATTGATTTTAGTTTTGAAAAAAAATCTTAAAGATTTGAAAATATGGCGTTAATTATGAAAAAGTGACTTATTTAGTGAAAAGTGGTTTTCAACCGGGGGTCGTGAGAATTTGAACACAGTATGAAATATAAATAAAACTGAATATGCTTTTTTAATATTTTCATTTATGTAAATTGATAAGATGTTTGGAGTATATAGTAAATTTAAGAGTTGCGAAAACTTTTTATGCTTATAAGGGGGTCGCAAACACAAAAAGGTTGAAAACCACTGGTATATGGCATAGTTTCCATGAACTGTAGGATAAAACAATTTTCGGGACAACACGGAAATTTCGTCCCGGTTTTTTCTGGGCACAATCACTAGTGATGTGTAATGCCATTTACCCATATTCACCTTTCCATGGGTCTGAGATTGACAGTTTAAATTTTTTACACAAAATGGTTGATATGAACAAAAATAAAATGTCCATGCGCGAGTAGTAAAGGGTTAAATGCTCATTTTGAAAAATGACGTTTCCGAAGAGACTCTCTTCCAGAGACTATCGGGTACGGTAGTTTACATCCTGATTACTACAGTAAAGCACTCATTTCAAATCTTGATATGGTTATAAAATATTTAAAATTTAAAAATAATATAATAATATATTAGATACCTATCAATGGGGCTAATGATTTTTACCATATTGATATTAAGTTATCAAACAGATAGCATATCTCATCGGAAAAATGATAAAATAAAAAATGGAAATTCAATGCACTACATCGAATTGACACTTCTGGCATTGGCATTTTTGGACAGGGTTGTCGCGCAAATATATATAAAAAAAAGAGTTTGCATAAACTTACCAATTTTGGCTGAAATACTACTAATAATTGCATCTTTTGCATCAATGTTTATCCAATTTTATGTAGACTCTATTGTTGAAAACAACACAACCCAAAATAATTGTGAAATTCAATTAGATCAATATAAAACCAAAACATCCATAAACGAGACATATTCATCATTACGCATATTTTTAACATTCCTTCAAAGCATAAAGGTATTCCGTGTAATCAGTCTCATTTCATATTCAAAAACATTAGTTACATTGAGCAGCGCAACCTTCAGAGCAATGAAAGAAGTTTTGATTGTTCTACTCATGCTACTATTGTTTGGGTACATATTTGATCTTTTAGGGGTACATTTCTTCAAAACTAAAACAACCTTTACGGGACTTTACACCGGTGCCATACAATTATTTAAATTGTTTACACTGGATGATTGGGATAAATTTCACAAACAACTCCAGCAAGGTGAAAACTATGTTCAATCAACCATATTTATTTTAACGTGGATATTTGTGGGATTTTTTATCATTCAAAATGTTTTTATTGGCATTTTTCAGGAAAATATAGATTCAGTCAACTTGGAGGATTACAAGCAAGACACTATTGATAAACATATACAGATAAAAGACAACAAAACTCAAGTTACACTAAATATAGAAGGACAAGATGCACCACATTCTGCACAATATTATGCTGTCCTACTAAATCTCATGTCTCACCAAATGGACCTACTCGATGAATGCGACATTCTGTTAGATTTGATCAGCAAATTACTAATAAATATAATAGACAATTAGTTAAAATATATAATTAAAATAGGATGTTATAAACAAATAAAATATTTAAAATATTATTCATTATTATATATGCTTCACTTCATCTACCAAACATGCAACGACACTGTCAATTCTTTCTTTAGGGATAAGATCAAATTTTACGCTAACTTTTGTAGGATCAATGCTGGTTTCTCCCGATAAACCAGAAAGAAACAATTTTTTTTGGATATTTAAATCGAGCAATGCCATGGAACTAAAATGAACTATTAATATATATCAATGTATATATTAATATATTTTTGATTGACTAGAAAAATTTTGAGTCTTTAAATCATTTCTTAATAGTGCAAAGAAAAAATTCATATAACGAGGGCTGCCTTGATAAATGCATATAAATAAATAAATACCCATACAAATCTTTGTCGATTTCGATTCCAACAAAATAAAACCTATCGCTTTGAAATGGATGATTAATATTCATAAGTCGTTTTGGGTAAGTGTGTGCTTCTTTAATGTATTTTGTTCCATCAAGTAGTTCAATAAGATTTCTCAACCTGGAATAAACAAAAGTTTGCCATTTATAACAATACTTCAAGTTCATTGAAATAACACGTATCATAATATAAAACTGGTAATTTTCAAAAAAATTCTGTGGCCTCAACACCATTTCCCAATCAACATTCGCGTAACCATGTAAAATTTTAACTACCAATGATAATGCTTTTTTAGCTTCTCTGATAATTTTAACTTTTGAAGATTCGGTAACGTTATAAGCGGTATTTTGATGAGGTAAAATAGGAGTAAAAATAGTCATATAATTGGCACCTCTCTTTCGATTTTTGAATGAATTTTCATTGTGAAATTTAACCAAACTAACTGGCTTATTCCAATCCCTATAAATAAAAATGTAAACTGATTGAAGAAAAATTAAAAGTACCTATGAGAAATGTAATACAAGACTTTTTCAAAAATAACACAACAAGTTGCATTGGGGTATAACAACATCACCTTCAACACCAAAATGTACCACGCTATCCCTCCGAGATAACCGACACAATTTGAGTAAATTAGCTTGTCTAAAAAATTAAAAATACAAAAATAAAAATATTCTACTTTTCGCCCACATTTTAACGACTTTGACACAATTTCTATATTTATTAAAGTTGGGAGCAATCATTTTTATGTAAACCAGATTTCGATATGCATTGATAGTGCGTTCACATTTTGCAGAGTTTGATATTGTTTTGATGGCATCAAGGGATTGTTCGTTTTTAGGTATACTAGCCGTTACTTGTGAAAATACGATATCAATCTATGGTTTAATTTTCATAAATAATTAATAATGAAAACCTTAATTTTTTTGTAAGCCATATTGATGACGGGCACATAACAGACTGCAGCTGACTAGTAAATTTAAAAATTAATAATTAAATACATGAAAACTATTAAAAATGAATATCAAAAGTACGTTTAAATTGCAATCTAGGTTGTCTTCAATGTATTGAGCAAATTTTGTAAAAAAGTCATTTCTTTTGATTTCTTTACTGGCTACACATAGAATGTCAATATCGCTGTCACGGGAAAGTACATCCAAACCGTAAGAACCAATTAAATGGGTTGAACATAGCAGGTCCTGATATTTTGGTATATAGCGATATTCTCTATAACATTCAATCCATTCAATGTACAAATCATCAATTATTTTTGGTACAGATTTAAAAATACTGTCTGAGGCTTGTACAAAGTGGTTTGAATTTTTTACAAACTCCAGTAAATTATGGCTATGGTCCACTTCATTTTCTGATGATTCCAACTTGTTGATGGGTTCGGTCAATTTTTCGACAAGATTCATTTCCAAATTGCAGTTAAATAATTTTTTAAAAATCCAGTTTGTGTTTAATTATAAACTAGACAATTATTATCAAACTGGTATTATGGTGTTAACATGACAGTTTTATGTATAAATCGTTGCTACAAGCGCTTTTTTAATTATAATTTATTTTTTTTCACCAAATTTTTAAATGTTTTAAAGATAATTTTGGGACCAAAATTTGATGGGGTTTTTAAGGGAAGTTTTTTTTCACCCAATTTTTAAAGATTTGAAAAAATTTTTACAGTAATGATTCAATTCAAATTTATATCTATTCTTATTTGTAAAAACTAAATCTTATTAAATATTGTATTATTATTGTAATGAATATTATTGTTAGAAAAATATTTATCATAATATATTAAATAAAAATATTATATAAAGGATAAATTAAGGTTTTGATCGCATAATCACAAATTTCATTAAATTTAATAAACTACATTACGATTGAAAAATTTCAATATTTTTCATTTTCGTTTTTTAAAAAAATGGGGCCATTTAAGTTTTTAAACGTGGATTTTACCAACATTCTAATAAATATATAAATGATAATAACAAAAATGTACTTGAAACGATTTTAAAGTTTTTGAAAATAAAAAATTGCGTAGCAATAAAAAAATAACCAAAAGAATTAATTTATAAGATTTCCAGCCATATCTCACAGCATATTAAATTTTCTATAATTAAAAGATAGTTACAATAATAATAAATAGTAATAATTTTTTGTATAACATGGATATAAAGTATTACATTATTTATTAAAGATATACATTTAACTACAAATGTAAAACTAACAAAAATTATTCAAAATATCCAGAGACAATTTATTAGCTGATTCGATGGAGTAGTCAACTAATACATTAACATGTAGATCATCATCAATTGAAGCAATTGCTTTTAATTCATCACGATCATAATACGAACCGATTCCAAAAGTAAATATTTCAGCTCCCAATAGTTTTGATTTATCAGATTCAGAAACGACAAAGTCAATCTTGTTACTCGATTTTATATTTGTCATAAAAATAATGACACGTTTGTTTAAAGAAGGAAAATTAATTAATTCATCATTGACTAATTTGAAAGCTCGGTATGAATCCGATCCTTCTTCATAGTCTGGAATTCTCAAAAATTCAATCATATCTTGAGGTTTTGAATATTCATTGAAATCAAAGATGACATCTAAAAATATATTATGAATAGAAAATCTGCATTGCAGATAGAAATGAATAATTAAAATATAAATTGAAATAAAACCTGCCTTTTCTCCGAACATTACCATAGCCAATTTATAGTTTTTTTGATAATTCAAACCGTATATTATTTTATTGGATATAGTTTCAACTACATTATAATACTCTTCAACACCAGAAGTATAATCAATAATTAATACCACATC